>OX352304.1:13198716-13407802 GCA_947086415.1 Pammene aurita
AAAATGTTGGAGTGCTATTTCGTAGTTTTTGAACGGACGGCTATTGACGTCGGTGGCGTCAGTGTCCCGACTTGAGAATGTCGTAAGTGGCCGTCATTGGCGCTTACCACTTTCGCAACCGGGCAAAATTTTGGACAATACCCCAGAAACCGACAGAACTCGCCAGGCGGGTTACGGCATGCAACGCAATGCCGCACGCCGCGTGCCCGGCATCTGAGCAAACATTACGAGTGCCTACTAGGCGGGTTCTCGGTAGTCAAAGTGTTAAAAGGTCTTGTCGGTCGCTCAGTCTTCGGGTCACTAAACCAGAGCATCAGTACATGTACTCACCGACAGTACTCGTTGAAGGTGAGCACGTAGCATTTGTCCTCGATGCAGGCCACGGAGTTGGCGTCGCGGTGTCGTGACGCGAACACCTCGTCCGGCGCGTCGTCCGGCTGTCGTCCGCCGTGCGTGTGCTCCGGCCGGTAGTACCATACGAGGGACACCATCATTTCACCTGGTAATTAAAACATATTAATAAGACAAAAACACATGTAAACACAAAAATTCATTCTTTCATACTTTTATGAAACGCGATATTTACTGCTAAATCGGTAATGGTTAGTGATGCACTAATTTTTTGTGAGACTGTGGACCTACATAAACGTGGGCATGACCTGTACGCCTTGTACGTGGGGCACTACGAAAGTTCTGAGATACTTGAAATTTAAAAAAGGAACGGCACTGGTTTATACTTTTTTTTAAAGATTATTTGTTTAGCATTCAAACATAGACAACCATTTGAGGAATCATTTCCAAATTAAAAAAAATACGGTTATTTTATAATTCAATTCCGCGGTAATTTTTCGTCAGCCATGGATTTTTCGCGAGAACATTTCCGTGCGATGATTTTGTACGACTATAAGTTTGGGTTGAATGAAAGTGAGTGCAGAGAGCGTTTAGTTTCAGCATTTGGGGACTGTGCACCGTCGCGTGCAACAGTTTTCAGATGGTTTACCCAATTCAAACGTGGAGACTTCTCCTTGAATGACGATGAAAGAAGTGGTCGTCCAGATACTTCAGTTACAGAAGAAAACATCTTAGCTGTAAAAAAAATTATAAAGGAAGATCCAAAAGTGACTTACAAACAAATAGAAGAGGTTCTGAAGATTTCATCGCCGGGCATTAATGATATTTTACACAACCGGCTTGGTGTCAGGAAACTATGTTCACGATGGGTGACTCACGCATTGAATGAAGAACAAAAAGGAGCTCGCGTCACCTGGTGCAAATATATGCTCAAAAAATTTAACCAGGGTGAGGGACGGACCATCTTTAATATTATTACTGGAGATGAGAGTTGGATTTACCAATACGATCCACCAACTAAGCGGCAATCGACAGTTTGGGTGTTTCCTGACGATGAACATCCAACGAAGGTGAAACGCGGGCGAAGTGTCGGAAAAAAAATGGTGGCCACATTTTTTTCCGCAAGTGGTCATGTAGCTACAATTTCTTTGGATGACCAAAAGACTGCGAATGCTCAGTGATATACTGAAGTGTGCTTACCGGCTGTGTTTAAAAATTTGACTGAAAAACGACCTAAATCTGGTTTGAGGGGGCTATTTCTGCATCATGACAATGCGTCGCCACACAAGGCCATTCTCACCAAAGACTTTTTGAAGCGTACGAATATCGAAGAGTTGTGTCATCCTCCATATAGCCCCGATTTATCTCCTTGCGATTTCTTTCTCTTCCCGAAAATCAAACTCGGACTTCGTGACACGCGATTCAATAGTCCTGAGGATGCTCGGAATGCCTACTTTCAGGCCGTAGAAGACCTTCCTAAAGAAGATTACCGGGAATGCTACAAATCATGGTTTAGGCGGATGAACCGCTGCATAGAAGCTAACGGAGAGTATTTTGAGAACCTGTAATAAAAAATATTTCAATAGCTTTAGTAGTTTTTTTGTATCTCAAAACTTTCGTAGTGACCTAAGGTATAAGGAACGGAGGTTTAATACGAGTGATGGATTTTAAGAACATGTCAAACAATGCTCGAAGGAATTTAAAATAGATTGCCTTATAGCTAAGCATAATTATTTAAGCCAGAAAATAAAAAATAGCTCAAATATAATTTAAAGCCACTCGTTAAGTAATTAATGTCGAGACTAGTCGATCGAAGAACACAATCAATGATTTTAAATTAAAAATTAATAGTAAAGTTATAGATTCAATATTGGGGCCTTTCCTCTTCCTTATTTACATAAATGACTTGCCTTACGAAAATCCACCATGATATAGTATTGTTTGCACGACATTATTGACGACACCTCACTTGTCTTCAAAGTCAACCGACAGCAACAAGCTTGTAATTATGTAAACAATGCTATTTCTAAAGTACTAAATTGGCTCAATGCTAATAACTTGTTGTTAAATGAGAAAAATACTAAATGTATTAAGCTTGTCACAAATCACGTTGAGCACCAGTTAGCAAGTAGGTATCTTAGTGAAGGTGAACCAGCAACTTAAAGATACTTGCACGCCGTGGTGAGTCAGCTGTCTGCTATATCTTACCGTCATCAGGGTTCTCCCACAGTCGAGCCACGCGCGCGACGAAGGGCTGCGCGCGCGCCGGAGACGCCCGCAGCAGCACGCAGTCGCCGCGCGCCACGCGGTCGCCGCTGGCGTGCGTCATGCGCGACCAGCAACGCGCTGTGCGGTCTAGCCGGCTGTCGTTCTGGAATTTGGGAGGTTTATATTATAGTCTGGCCAGCCAACGAACACAGTAGCAATGTACAGCGAACAAAAGTATGACAACACTAAGAATCAGTGAAAAAAGCAGTAATGATTTTATGTTTTTAATTTTAGTTGGTATTTCCGCCCATTTCATTAGGTGATATTTTCGGTGTGTAAAAAGGAGACGGATATATTTCGTCTGATCTCTCATCAACTGCAACAGATAATCTGGTTGAGGCAATTGACATATACCTTAAAAATTAATTTTAGCAGGCATTTAAAAATTAATGCAGGAGTTCTCTCTCACTCCCACTTAAGATGAGAGAGTGAAATGCACTAGAAACAAATTCAATGTAAAAGAAATGTGAATTGAAATGTTCGTCATGAAATACGGTGTCTCATCACAAAGGGTTGCCACATGTACGTATTTTGAATTTGCCGCGCTTTTCTACTGACAGAAATGGCTTCCCAGACTATAGCAAAGAAATTGAGCAATATTAAAACTTCTAGAGGTATGTTTGAAAGGCATCAGCTTTTTTAATAGGTACCTACTTTGTTTGCAAAACATAAACATTAGGGCAGAAATTATAGAATAGATTTAGAATTTTTTAAATGCTCAAAGAATTTTCTACGTAAAAATCTTGAGTACTCCTTAAACTTTCTTCACTGCATTCCATCTCTTTTCAAAGAATAAATCAACTATAATTTCCAACTTTCAGTAGGTAGGGTAAGGTACATATGCAACTCACATTGAGGTAGACTTTAGAGATGTGGTCCTCGCCGTCCCAGGTCCAGCCGTTGCTCCAGCGCGGCGGCGCCCGCGGCTCGAGCGCCAGCTCCGGCAGCGGCGCGATGGCTCGGCGTCGGCGTGTCCCCGCCAATGATCGGCGTCGGCGCACTCGTCTAACGCGCCCCGCGCTCGGCGTCGGCGATGCGCATGCGTCTTCAACTAGTAACGCCGCTTCGTCTGTTTTGATCACGGGCTTCTTTGCAAACAGTTTCACCTAAAAATTGTGAAATACATGATCATACAACGCCTTAAATAATAAATGTTTAGATAAAATTACACCAAATGCTTAAAATATAGTGTCCGACAGAAGGTTCGGTTTCGGTTTCGGCCAGTTTCGGCCAAAAAACCATGTTTTGGCCCAAGTTTTGGTTTCTGCCAAAAATGTTCAAAACTTTCGGCCGTTTTTATTAACTGCATTCATGTTGAGCACACTTGAGGTGAAAGTAGAAAATACTTTTAAAATGGCTCACCTTTTCTCCCACAGCCTTATCGACGAGCTTGCACCGCTTTACTGGCTTCGGAACCTCCTTGGCTTCCTCGTTGTCGGCCTCCTTCTCGCCCTCTTTCGCGGCATCCTCTTTGACGGCCTCTTTCTTCTTTGCGACTTTCTTGACTTCCGGAACTTTATTACTAACACTGACACTATCGTCCTTGATGGACTCACTTTTGTCCTTAATGGTCTCACTTTTGTCTTCAACGGCCTCTGCTATTGGCAATGCTATTGCTTCGCCAGAGACCACCGTACTGTTCTTTTCAGTTTCACACTTTGTTGGCACTTTAGCGTCCTCCTCGTAATCCAGTTTCTCGGTGGGTTTTAATACTGATTTTAAATTGTGCGTTATTTTAGAATCTATTTTCTCCATTTTACACGCTTTTTTCGATATTTTTTTCTCTATTTGACTCACTGGCGTGCCCGCGTTCCTAACACTGTTGACGGTACCGTTGGGATCAACAATATTATTATTTATGTTTAATGTCTTTTTTGTTTGTGCGATATTTTCGCTCGGGGAAAAGAATAGTTCCGCAGGGTTAATTTCCTTGTCGGATCCGTATCCCTTCGCGTCCAACCTATCGATACTATTTTTCCTTAACAAATTATCGAGCAGCACGGCACTTTTAGTTTTGGGTTTAATGGCGACGGTATCCTCTGGAAGCGCAGCAACATTCTTAAGTCGCGGGTCGTCGCTGACAGCAGAATGCTCCACTACCGCTTTCTTTACTTCGGGTTCTTCCGCAGACTTATCCGACTTTCTCTTTAGAGATTTTCTCTCTGCCGCAGGCGTTTTAGGCGTCCGCCGCGGCTTCTGGATCTTCCTCTTGGGCTCTCTCGTGACCGTCTCGACGCGAGTCTCAGTCTGTTCGCTGGAGACTTTTCTTCGTTTCTGTAGTTTCACGTGCTCGCCGATACCATTCGTTCGGCAAGGATCCTCTAGCTCTGCGTCTTTCATTTCAATTTCCAGCTTAGGTCGAGAGTATCTCCGCTTGACGGTCTCGGGAACATCCGGTGCCGCCGCCGCCTCTATTAGGGCTATATTGTGCTCTCGTAGAGCGAGCGTTTCCGCTTTTCGCGGCGGGGAATACGTCGGACCCTCGTTTTCCTTTTTAACATCGACTAGAGGCGTCGTCCGTTCATCAGAAGAGGAGAGATCGATAGGTACGCAGAGAGGAGGGGAGATAGCGAGCACGTCGTCGTCGGCGTCGCTGTGTGACGCCAGCGGGGGCTGCAGCAGCAGGCCGGTGTCGTCGCCGGCGAGGGAGCGGCGCGCCATGGCCTTGCCGAGCCTCGCCCGCCGCGGCGCGGACGGCGGCGGCTGCGGCGCGCACGCCCCGGCCGAGCCGCGCGCCGGCGACGGCGGCCCGGGCTCGGGGCCGGGGCCGGAGCCCCCCAGCTCGCAAGGGAGCCGCAGCGCGTCGCGCACGTCGAACTCCCGCTTGGGCGAGGCGCCGCCGATGGCTGGCACGGGACAAGGGTGCGGAGCGTCGGCTGCTGCCGGCGGCTCTGGTTCTAGAGGCGGATCCTGCAACAATCATACTTCATGTAGAATTATCAGTACGTGCCTATACAGAGAAATGTACCCACCCCTGCATACAAAATTGTATGCAGGGCTGGGTACGGGTAAATTTATCTGCAGCTGACTGTACCAAGTGAAATATAGTTATTCGTACTCGATTATTATTTAGCATTAGCGCCCACATCAACTTTTTGCCCTTAAACCAGTTTTATCCAAGTGATCCAATTACTTAAAATAACTGCGTGTTTAAATAGAAATAATACTAAATCGATACACGATATCAGCGTGGGAATCACAGGAAACTCACGATCGCTCGAGAATCCTGGAACATCAACTCACCTTTCCGCTGCCGTGGGTGTCGGACACGGAGTCCAGCGCGCACGCCCGCACCTTCGTTCGGAAGGCGCCCCCGGGCGGCGCGAGGGCAGGTGGAACGTCTGCCGGGCCGCCACCGGTAGGGGCTTTACCAGTAGCGGGCCCAATAAGGACGTTTTTTGGACACGCGTTGATTGGGCACGGGCATCCGCGGTATTCTAGAAAACGATGTTACAGTCAGTAAGTTTATAACAGGTAAGGTATACGGATCACATAAACTACATGTGCTTAGTTTCTAGAAATTCAGGCTAACAAATTAGTTGCAAGTTTCACGTGGAATCTAACGGCGAATACTATAGAATAATCAGTAATGTAGGTATACTTAGTGAAGAGATCATTAAATGTATCCTGGAAGTCGTGCCTATACAACTACTTTTTCTTCGTACCCACATATAATTGAGATGCCCTGAGATGCCTATCCATCTAGCTAGATAGATGAGTGAAAGCGCTAAAAAGACATTAGATAAAAGGTAAAATCACAGTCGTTGCGAAAAAATATTTATAAGTAAATTTAGCTCCTTATGGGAATGCAATGTTATGGAGAAATATACCTATTCAGCCTGATCGACTATCGAGTAAACATTAAAATGATGACACGTATGTGTTCTAACAGGTCGGGACTCAGATAAGGACGGAAGATGACTCATTGTTCTAGTGTTAGTAATTAAAATGCAATCTAGTGCATCAATTTATCTATGAGCGATTGATGCCAATTAACTAATTTACTAGTTTACAATTCAACTAGTTTACTAATTTACTTTTCATGTGTAACATCGGTACCTATTGTTTTTTTTTTAAATTTATTTATATATTCAAGTAACAACTTAGATTTTGTACATGTATATTCTCGCCAAACTGTTACATTTGATGGCGAGAGGCTTATGAGATTACCTCAATATAAGACAATACTGTTATCAATACCATGATCAGGCCATTTTAATCTAGGTACTGGTCATAGATATTTGCGGACACGGTAGCTCAGGCGTTGTGGGGATCTATGACTTTTACAAACAGTGGACTCCTTTATGCTGATATGACCTCGATGTCGATGATGTGCGGTTAAATCTCGGTCAAACCCCTCGCCAGGTATGAGTATGTAGATGGGTGAACTTTGGTACTGACCGACATATGGTATCCTCTGTGGCGAGTGTTGGTAGCATGGCGGCTGGCCGTAATATTGTGGCGGAGGATACGAATCGCTGCCGACTCCCACCATCTAGAATACAACCATCATATTATAAGTTATACTATGTAACAGGTGCCTGGTATACGCTTTAAGCATTAATGTCTAGAACGTTTGAAAGAACTGATGAAAAATAAAACAACATATTTTGTTCTACAAAAGAAGGAATGGAAATGCTTTTTATGCGTGGTGCAGACACAAAGTTTTCAGGGCAAATGAGATTTTACAAAGCATGTTACATTCTTTCCAGGTTTTCCAGAGTATTTTGACCGGACTGATTGAGTAGGTCATTAAAAGTCTTACCGGAGCGTCGGGCTGTGGTGGCTGCAGATGGTAGCGGCCTGGCGGTCTGTAGTACTGGTAGCATAGATCAGCTGATGGGTAGTACGGCCCATACTGCTGAAGTACCTGTAACGATATTCGACAGTTAATTTAAACTTTGAAAATTATTTATTTACTTTCTATGTTGAATAAGTGCATTTTTCGGGGTAAGATACGATATTAACGGCGTAACATCATATGCTCCAGGTATAGCGTCTGCAGCAATAGAAATCATAAATAATCATAAATCATGCATTTATTTGTAAACACAGTTTTTACAGTTCTTACATAAATAGGGTACCGCCATGTTCATTATTAGGCATATAAATGGCGCAAGCTACAAATATAATATATACACAAACACTAACTATAACTACAAAATTACAATAATTCGTAAGACGTTTAAATTTCTAAGTCAGAGAGGTTTTCTCCTACGGAATAATACGCTTTTCTAACGAACAGTTTAAACAGGCACTTTTTAAAGTTACAATAAACAGTGTTAAGTAAATTTAATTACATATCTACTATTAATTGTAAAATGCTGTTTTCTTTATTAACTGTATTGCTTGTCAAGGAGAATAAATAAATTTTAATTGAATTAATTGTAATCGATAGGCATTATTACGTCGAAACTGTTGAAAGCAATCACAGAGCCTGCATAGCATACAGTATCTTGACTATTTCAAGCACTTTTACGAAATTTTAGAAACTTTTTTAAAGTCTTCGTTACTCGTAATGTGTTTTTAGGGTTCCGTAGTGGCAAAAAACGGAACCCTTATGGATTCGTCATGTCTGTCTGTCTGTCCGTCCGTATGTCACAGGCATTTTACTCGGAAACTATACGACCTATCTGAATAAAATTTACACATAAGGTGTATTTTGTATGCAGCTACTTAGTTATGTAGTTAAATTTGAAAAAAAAAAAAATATTTTTAGGGGGGCGCTCCATACAGGTACACTAACTAAATTAAAAAAAAAATTTTTAACCAAATATCAACATGTGACACATCAATCGATAGGTCTTTCAAAATAACATTGAGGTTTCTTTGACTATTTTGTGATTAAGTGAATATTTTCTGAAATAATCGCTTCGAAAGTCAGAAAAGATGTGTAGCCTCCCCCGTAACTTTTGAACCGTAAGTTCAAAAAATTTGAAGAGATGCGCCTTATCATATACTTTCTACGAAAGTTGTTTTGAACATTATCGGTTCAGCCATTTTTGAGTTAGATATCTCCAAAAAACTTCTTCCATAGGCATCAGATACGACCTTTTGGTATTAGTTTGGTTCTTATTCCATTGAAGGTACGGAACCCTCCTATGCGTGGTCCGACACGCACTTGGCCGGTTTTTTATCTGAATAAAACTGTTATTTGTTTATTGTTTGTATGTTGGAGACTCAGTCAAAATCTTATCATCTGAAATTCCTATTAACTCCAGAAATCTCACTATTACACACAAGATATGGTAAATGCAAGTCAGGCTGCTTCTGTATGCAAACGCCAATCAAGTTGGCGCAATTAGCTAATATACGTATACTAAACGAGGATTGTGGTTGTGGAGAGGCATTCTAGAATAGAATAGGGGTAGATTAGAGGTGGAAGGTGCAAATGGTATCGATGTTCTACAAAAAAAAATAGGTAGGTTAATTAATAATTGGTGCAAGTGACAATTAATGTAACGGTTGAATTCAGACACTCCTTTTTTCGATGTCGCATTAAAACATGTAACGAACGTAATCTCAACTCTTGTTGAGGTAGGTATATTGTTTTGTTGTTTACGCTGTAGGTACAGTCGCCATCAAAAGCCAAGCCAATGTGGTCACAAATATCTGAACAACGGCTCTATTATCAAGGCGATAAAGTGCATGTTCAGATATTTTTGAATACCTTGGCCGCTCCGATATATTTGATGGCGACTGAACGAATTAAGATACTGTTTATGTTCCGCTGTTACATATTACTGTCAACGCCAAAAACATGGAAACAATTTTGAACCTTATTACAATGGAATAAGGTGCAAAAGGGTATACATATTTCGGTGTTGAGTGTACGCAGCAACCCAGTCGGCGTCAGTTTAATCTGTAGGTTTTAATCGCCCTTGTGCCCACGGGCCTCATTAGCACGGGTCGCGGCTGCGTCGGGAGCCCTGGGCGTTTGACCCGATGATTAGCTTTGTGTGGACTGTGTAGGTAATCATTTTCGTTATTGACATCACGTATTGTTAACAGGTGCTACGGATTGGTGGTATGCTGAGGAATCGTTCCATTGAGAAAGTCTTGACAATATTATGATTATTAAATTATTTATTCATGTAAAACAATTACAGGTTTCGGGAGTTACAATATTGCGCCAAACTGGAGTGACCAGTTTGTTGGCGCGTCGCGCTCAATCACATAAGTACTTAACAATAAAGTAATTGTTTACAATAAATATGTGACTTTTGTCTATTGTTAGTAGGTAACTAAATGAAAATAAAAAGTAAACAAGCATATGTGTTATGCTGGCACCACACTTCGCCTATGCGGACAAATATTCGTGTTGCGTCTCTTTCTTATTGTATAGAATAGGAAACACGAATATTTGTCCGCATAGGCGAAGTGTGGTCCACCATTAGGTAAAAATTAATGATATAGTTCAGCAAGTAGTTACACCTTGATTTCAAATTTAAATTTAAAGTTGTGATTAATTAAGTAATGCTTAGCTTGCTACAAAATCTTTTCGGCTCATTAGTTTATTAGTTGGTTACTTGGTACAATATACTTTCATACGAATTGTATGCAAAATTTTTCTTCGATCTGGTATTTGCCGAATGCAATATTTAAATCAAAATATTGACCAGTCTATACTTTAATATAAAATCATATAAACATTATTTTGGACTAATCACAATTAGGGAAAAACATTAGACATATTCTCAAATATACACAATAAAATAACGTTAATAAAATTTTAATTTATTATCTTTGAATTCAATAAATTAATAATAAAAGTAATTGTAAAACTATTTATTTTGTTTTATTTATACTGGTTCCAAGTAATCGCAATAACAGTAATCATAAACAGCTCGTATAGGTACTTATGAAGTTGTTGTTTATGTGTAATGGCTTTATCAATAATGGCTTTAACGATTTCGATAAAGGGTTATGGTATTTTGAGGCCAGAAGTCATCTGAGCCGTTTTTGAGCATATCGTTTACATTTATCCCAACTATTGGAATGAATATATTAACAGAGGTCTGTACAAAATATATACTCGTAGACAGGATGGTTATTGGATACTTAATAAATAAATGCAATGCATTATGGCATTTATGGCATTAAAAATTGC
Source organism: Pammene aurita (assembly GCA_947086415.1). NCBI lineage: Eukaryota > Metazoa > Arthropoda > Insecta > Lepidoptera > Tortricidae > Pammene > Pammene aurita. The sequence continues at coordinate 13,209,446 of OX352304.1, forward strand.
CTTTCCTAGGTTTTTCTACAATGTAATACTTTAAAAAAACTGTTACTCTGTATTTTCTATAAAAAAATATTGTTAACCCGGACCCGGTTGCGAATCAACTATAAGTAGGTTTCAACTTCTTGATGGAAAATGTCAAATTACAGCCTAACCAGTATATATGTTAGTTTAATTTAGTTTTCTTTATATGTACACGTTTTCCTTTTTCATAAACGTTTTGCCCGACTACATCGAAACATGGATTCCCAGAAAGGATCAAACGTCCACCGTCGCGACATCGGTTCAAATATGCACATTTAAAATTGCACACATCCGGATATCATTTTGAATCAATTTCAAAATGATATCCGCTCTTGTACGTCAAATCGTGACGTCAACGGTAATGCTTGCAACGCTGCATTATTCTGTTCACACGTCACCGGACTCAAATTGTGTAGGCGGTGTGTGACGTCGACAGTTACGAGGTTATGACGTAGAAAATGAACTTATGACCGCTAATCTATTTCAAGGTCTCGACTGCATTTGTGATTTGTACCTTTCAGTGACCTTTTCAATGCTCTTTGAAAGTGATTTTGTGCAAAGTAAGTTTTACCCTTAGGCCTTTTTAAATCGTGCTGTTATTTGACTGGACGTCGTGGCACAGGTGTACATTTAGGCAATTTAGCATGTATTGTACTCGTACAGTGAGCAGCAGAAGTAGATAAGCGGGTAAGGTTGAGGTGGCCAAAGTCACTTAAGTAAGTAAGTAAATATGCTTTATTGCACCAAAATAACAAAAGAGTTTTTACATAAACTTAAAATTAGGAAACAACAAGCGGTCTTATCGGTAAAAAGTGATATCTTCCAGACAACCTTCGGGAAGTAGGAAACGAAGAATTGATTGAAGATAACAGTAGGCCTAGCACATGAGTGTAGCGACAGTATCTCGCGGTCGAGATAGACATCTGTCACTTTCTGTTGAATACAGTTAGAGAGTGACAGATGTCTATCTCGACCGCGAGTTACTGTCGCTACATTCATGTATTAGGTCTACAGGTAGTGCAAATAATTAAAAGTAAGAGAGCAAATTACACACCAACACACATACAACTATAAATTACTAAAATAGACCTAAGACACCTAAGTACATAAATAATACAGACTACATAAAAGTACATAAACAAAATATTATACATATACATACTACACATACAAAATGTACACATAATGGCATAATTGGCAAATTAAGGCAGAGACAAATAATAGAGTGTGACTGTTTTTTAAAATAGGGAAGAGATTTCGCTAGTTATATTTCCACAGGCAAAGCGTTCGACAAGCGAGCAGCTCGGAAGGTGAAATTGTCGCTGTAAAACCTCGAGGTGGAGAAGAATATTGAAGAAGGAGCAAGAATATGAGTCAAATAACACCTGATAGAAGGGAGACGCTTGAAACTCTTCAATGACCTTCACACGCTTATCAATTCGGCTGCCGGCCGACTAGTAATTTTATAATGCTATTTTTAAGCACCTACTAAAATAAAATTACATTACGACAAAACGCCACTTAAAGGCATTTAACTTATCAGGGGATTATTCTTAGAGCGTGTCAACAGAACAGATAACGATAGATAATAGCTTTGATCGGTGCGACTTGTGCGACTCGAGGTGTTAAGCTTTAATAGTGATTAAATAAGTACGAGTACTTTAGTAAGGTGTGAGCGAGAAATTAGTATCGCCCAAATCTCGACAACGACGTATAAAAACTGCGAGAAAGAATGTCACTTTACATTCGTCGTTCGACTATTTTATAGCATAGCGTAATTTGCTAAACGCTATAGAATATTTTCTAACTAAGTTTTTCGAAGCATGCGCCATAGGTCTTTCCTGGTACTGTCCCTAGGATTAATGTTATCCCTCACACGGTTACGAGGAGTTGGTATGGACGAGTAATACGAGTATACAAGTATAAGGTAGACGATTATCACACTGGCGCCGCAACCGCATGCGGCGGCGGTGTGCAAGCGTGACAGCGCTATACACATGCAGAGCGCTATCTCGCTCGCGCACCGGCGCTGCATGCAGAAACCGCAGCAGTGTGAAAGCCGCCTTAGCGTTTCCTTACTGTTGCGGATACGAGGGAGGGCTTTACACCAAGCGAAATCGAGTTAGTTTATCCTCGACATTTAGAATAGGCATGGTGAATTTTTTTCATGTATGGTATCAATCGATTCGTTTTGTTGTGAGGATCAAATGTATATATGGGGCCAACTGCGTTAAAGCAACACAAAAGCCAAAAATGAGACTTAAAGTCCGAGATTTGCATTTGTTTCTCAAAACGCTCCTAACAAAATGACGTGCAAAAGTGACGTCACGATCGCCCTGTTTAAAGTTGAAATGTTGCGTTTATGTATATAGGCCAAGCAAATAAGATCTATAAAAAGTGTTTTGAGGAATTAGTTCCCAGCAGGCTGGAGATCGTTTTAATACCTTCATGTGGTCCTAAATGCATGTAATCCGAGTTTGCCCATTCCCAAGAGGTGTGCATAACTTTTTAACAAAATTTTTGCTCTTTGTCAGGTTTTTGCTTGTAGCTCGAAAACAGTACGTCAACGAAAAATGTCATGATTATCAATATTAAAGAGGGTTAAATTCTGCGTCGAATGAGTAACTTAACATCTAATTCGGTTCAGCGGTACAGCCGAAATCAAAAGTTATAAACCGGGAAAATGTCTCATTTAATTGAAAAACTCACATTTTGACTTTCATACCCCATATCTTTGAAACAGATGACTCCTGGTGAAAAACCTATATAATAAAAGTTGTAGAGAATACAATTTCACGTTATATTGACATCTCAATTTTCAAGTACAGTCATTTTGAAAGACTAAATTTGGCATGAATTCAAAATCGGTTTTATTCTAAATCTTTCTGAGTTGCATATTTTCCATAAAATATGAGGTGTTAGGCCTACATTTAATGCATCGTTACAACTAAAAACATTTAATTGCAAATTTCTAAAACGTACCTAATCAGAAAACTATTTATACACCGTGTTTTTTTTATTTCCGGTAATTCCAAGGGTACATTCCTGAGCTTAACTTAAGTATATTTCTTAAAGACGCTAGTCTCCTAATTTGCTCCAGTTCTGAGGTAATCGATAGTTCTTTTTCATCTTTCTGATGGTGTAAATTTTTCTTTTAGTTTGAGAACCCGCTATAAAGTCATGTAACTGTCTGTTAAGTCAATACAATATTAATTTTGTACTAAGCAGAAACGTCTGCAATCGAAATTTCATTTTTATAATTGAAAGAAAAATTGAAAATTTTGGACCGGTGTTCCGAAAGGTGCGACCTTTCGGAACACCGGTCCAAAATTTTCATCATCAAATCAAATCTTGCTCGTCGCGGTGAATTTTTCCACTTTTCTTTCAATTATAAAATTTTCAATACAATATGTTTCCTTTGTATCTCGGATTGTTAATATTCGAAATTTCAGTGACATCTCATAATTTTCAATTGTTTGGTTGAGTTAACACATTCACTGTCAAGAACTCGCCTCGTGGGCGCTCATAAACTTTGCTCAGATGCCGGACAACTCGCTGGGCGGGTTGTTTTGTACGTAGCTATGGACGTCCGGTTTCTGAAGTAGGACGTAATTTTTCGTCTGGCAGTTAATGAGTTAATATACAGATTGGGGAATCAATCAATAACTACTGAATCTATTTGACTTAACACACAGGTGCATCATTTTGTAGCGGGTTCTCAAAGTAAAAAAAAGTTAAATGTAGGTTTATACACAATTAGAAGGCATTAATAAAATATCGATTACCTCAGAACTGGAGCTAATTAGGACACTGGCGACTTTGAGAAATAAACCTGAGTTAAGCTCAGGAATATACCCTTAAAATTACCGGAAATAAAAAAAAACACGGTGTATAAATAGTTTTCTGATTGGGTACGTTTTAGAAATTTGCACTTAAATGTTCTTAGTTGTAACAATGCATTAAATGTATGCAACTCATATTTATGGAAAATATGCAACTTAGAAGGATTTAGAAAAAAAAACGTCTTTGAATTCATGCCAAATTTAGTCTTTCAAAATGACTGAATTTGAAAATTGAAAGGTCTATATAACGTGAAATTGTATGGTCTTCAACCTTTATTCTACAGGTTTTTCACCAGGAGTCATCTGTGTCAAAGATATGTGGTATGGAAGTCAAAATATGAGTTTTTCAAATAAATGAGACATTTTCTCGATTTATAACTTTTGATTTCGGCTCTACCGCTAAACTGAATTAGAAGTTATTATGCTCATTCGACGCAGAATTTAACCGTCTTTAATATTATACGTAACATTTTCCGTCGGACGTATCGTTCTCGAGCTAGAAGCAAAAAACTGACAAAGAGCAAAAATGTCGCTAACAAGTTATGCACACCTCCTGGGATTGGGCAAACTCAGATCACATGCATTTAGTGCCACGTGAAGGTGTTAAAACGATTTCCAGCCTGCTGGGAATTAATTCTTCAAAAAAATCTAATTTTCTTAGCCTAATATGGTTGCTATACAATTTATTTTACAGTAAAATGTTAAAAATCGAATGATATCATTCACAGATATAAATATACATAGATCGCGCAAATGCATCTACTTCGCGTGTCGGAACTCGGAGTAGGTCTCCGAGTTGGCCGTCGCTACTGACATTCCGCGCGCGTCTGTTGTGTTAGCCGGTTGTCCGTGAAAATTAAGAAAATGCCTTTTTGCATGGTATTAAAGTGCAATAGCCCAAAAATTTTAAGCACACAAACGCAAGGACATTTTTCCTATCACACGTAAGTTATTTTCAAATTATATTATGCGTAAATTCATTTTAAATCTATTTTTTAAGTATTCCGAGGTGTGATTCCAAGACTGTACCTAAGTAACTATAGATTATCGGTAAGTAAACTATGTTCACATTACATTGCCGCGTTTGCTTTGAGCGTTTAATCTGACGTTGTGTTAAGAGATGATGAATATCAGAACAAGCGATACTGTCGCGCATCACTTGGAGTTCGTGGTACAAGGGAACTTATCATTCGTCTGTGAAATCTAGCAACTAGTGTTGTTCGTCCTACAACATTATTTCGATGATCGATTTTAATCGATATCGGACAGACGAATGATATTTACCATTTTAAAAACGCGAATTTAAGTTGTAGTTATTGATACAAACAAGCTCGTAATATGTCCTAATTTTACACGACAGCTTTAAAAATTGAGGGTAATATCTTCGGCATCTTCATGTATGTGACATGTTTATCCTTTGAATGTATAATACGTTTATAAATTTCTATTGTGCTTAAGAAACACTTACTTTTTTGTTAGTTTCCCTCACGATCCTATCACAAAAGAAAAATGGATTGCGGCCACGGGACTTTTATTTGTGCTTTACAGAAAAAAGATACGCCACAACAACCTTCATCATTGTCAAGTTTCAGCTTGGCCCAAAAATGTTTGGATGTTCGGAGGATGTCCGGATTTCTGTTCTCGCCTAGACTTTGCATTTTCAGCCGATTCTCATAAATTCTTGTGAACTATACCGGGTGTGGCCTGTGATAGGAGCAAAAAATTAAAACGTAGATTCTACTCCTCAAACTAGACAATGTTTGTTCAACGACTTTTAAAAGCTCTGTAAGCTTTTTCAAACAAACTAAAAAGTATTTTCAATGTACATCAAAGTCCTAAATGACATCGCCTGTCAGTATTGTCACCCTACAGATATTAATCAATGTCGTAGTAGTGCGTGTTCGAATAAACTTTAAACTGTAATAAAATTCAAACTACAAGATATTTTTAAAAGTTGTTGAACAAACGTTGTCTACTTTGAGGAGTAGAACCTACGTTTAAATTTTTTGCTCTTATTACAGGCCACACCCGGTATACAATTTTTTGAAATTTAAAAAAATGTGAGATATGGAGGTATAAAACTTAAAAAATTACAAATTTCAACCATTTCAAAACAAAGCGAGGTCTACAGCTCACAGAGCTAATAGTCTTACTTGTTTTATTTTAAAAATGTAATTAAAATATCCTTTATTTAATAATTCCGTTGAATATCATTCGTCTGTCTATATCATTCGTCTGTCAGAAAATCGATGTCATTCATGTGAATCGATTAGTGATTTTTAGGTTATCTCCGTCTTTGTCGCTTGAACTAGCAAGTGCAACAGAGAGGGAGATACACGAACGGAGTTCGTTTACGTTTCGCGGTCGGCCCTCTGGCCCTCTGGCAGGCTGAATCAAGTCGAGCCGAACGGCGCGTGCGGCGGCGGCGTCGCCTTTGAATCGATTTTGTGCGGACAACGGGGAATCCACATCACTAATTCGCCCTTGTGACGTCACAGTAGGTAGAAAAAAAGTGACTCGGTTGGTTTTCATACAGATTGAGGTGTTTAAGTTATCTATGTATATTTAGATCTGTGGTATCATTGTTTTTTTTTTAAATTACGTACTTTAAAAAATCGTAAAATTTAGAAAGGAGATCGTCAATTTTGGGCCACCTGATATAAACCGTATACAGTTTGTACTGCAATGTAAAATAAATACTCATTTTATTACTAAAGTAGACAAAATATTGCAAAAAAATGAAACGGGAATTAGAAATACTAAATAAATAAACATTATGTTGATTTTCCCGCGATTAAAATATAGCAAGACAAGTCGTTAACGTCCTTATGGCATTAACATAAAGTTTAACTTCACCCTGGCCTGAAGCGGGATTGTTTTTTGGTTTGACACTGTCAATGTATACCGTTACATTATCTGCGTTTTGATACTGTTCGTTAAGTTAGAACATTGTAATATTAAAATAATATCTAAGCCTACGAATACGGAAGTTTAAATTGGAAATCGACTGTATTAAAACGCCTAAAGATTGAAAATGCGTATTTTTGCATTTTTGATAGGAGTTTGAATATTAAAAGTGGGTTTCATAATGGCATAATATCATGCTCCTTCGATAACGAAACGCATCTTTTTTTCAATTTTGTAATGTCAGGTACTAGTGCTATCGCACTTAACGGTGGTAAACCTTATCCCTTCGCAATAGGTGTTAGGAATGTTCAGTTAATAGTATCAACGATGGTTTGACAGCCGTCTTTGTTTACCAAAATACAGGAACTATAAATACGATCAAATGTGACTTTTTATTATTTCATTATGATTCCCGTTTTGTTTTCAAGTCCGCTTTTGTACATTATCTTTAAAAAATCGGTACTTTTTTTACATTAATATATAAATCATAGGCAAGCACGCTTTCAAATATTGTCCTTGTCAGATTCAAGTTTTAAATGCATGATTTTTCAGTTTTCCCATTAGATTTCGCAATATTTTTACCACCATCCTGATCTAGAAATTATGACGATTCTTTAAAGGTAAGAACCATTCCTAAACGGTCCTAATTAATCTGGGCCAGATCACCTAACAAAAATTGACGTTCTCCTTTTGCAGCTTGATATATTTGAGCCATTTCAATAGGATTTTATATATTTTCACTTTAGTTGGATATATTGATCATTTTGCATCCTATCAACTAAAATTTATTGCATAATTCAACATGTGTCATCATCCCTATTGTAGCCACGGGACTTTGAAATAAAAAGAAGTACCTTTATACCTAAACCTAGTTTAGTTTTGAAAGAAGATCTACTCACCGGTGGGTGCGGAGCGTGGTAATGCGGCGGCGGGTGGTACCGTGTGAGAGCTCGCTCTGTGTCACCGACAGCTTCTTTGATCAGCGGTCCAGCCGGCTGATAGTATCCTGTCGACAAACAGACATATTCTTTACTATAATAGACAAGATAAAAAGGAAATGAGAAAATCTACAAGACACGAAATTCTTGCGTGTAAAAGAGATGCTTCATTCATTGGATGTAATATCGTTGCCCTGCCTCTTTTCGGCCCCCGGGTTTCGGCACCATTTCAAGGACTCTACTTTAAAACATTGAGACATCTTAATATATGATTGGATATTATAATCATAAACATGTGTAGATTAATTAAACAGTACGAGTATAAAACAGGTAGGTATACATATGTCCTACACCAACAGTTTATTAACGACTTTTAATAAAATGCTCCATTCGTGGTTATTGGGTAATCGCACGATAAAGGTCAAGTATAAAGGCGACGTCAGATGACCGGATACGATTAAATCTCCATACACCAAATCGTTTTAAAATATTCAAGAAATATACTTGTTATTTTGTGCCAGATAAGTATGAACAAATTTTAAAATATAGGACATACTTATTAAACAATCAATTTAAGAGATGTTTTGAACGTGCAACTGCAAATCTAATACAAGTTTAGTAACACACCCAATCACCCAACTCCAATTTAACTCAAGTAAGGAGTTTTACATTTTAAGTAAGTAAGTAACGCATTTAAATATGACTGTGTGCTTTTAAAACTGGTGCATTTTCCTTGCAATTTCTAACAAAGGACCTTGCCTCTCCAGTTTCAAAACTTTCTATCCGTTGGATGTGGTTTGCGATACGGCTTCGTGAGTTTTAATAATAAACTGGCAGTGGCAACGCATTAAACAAGGCACGCCGGAGCTTGTTTAACATGAAACAAGTAAGTAGGATAACGTAAGTATCAGTTTGTCACAAAATAGCATGCCGGTGGGGTATACCATCAAGTTCTATGCATGGGTCCGCTAAACCTCGGATAAGTTGCGAATAAGTTTGTCATTGTCAAGCAATGAGGATAAACGCGCAGTTCTCCGCAGATGGCAGCGCAATCGCAAAAAATATCTTTTTGTTGGTTATGGTCTGTATGTTAAAAGGAGACCGTATCATAGACTATGGGTCTATGATACGGTCTCCTAGACCTTAAGTAAAGCACCATTTATAATCTGTCTGTGGGTTTTTATTCTTATTTTACCAGATTTTTTGGTGACAAGACACGCTACGTTATGGCCTTAGTAGTCAATATAACAAGTCGAAATTTAGTTAATATCCATTATAGGACATAGACACCTAGTTGGTTTGTTTGCGATGTCACGCCAATCCAACTGTTGCGCGGATGCGGTGGCGGCGATACCGTGTGTTTCACTAACAGCCGCACTAGATAAAAGTTTGCGGTCAGAACCACTTCCGGACGGAACGAGCGCTGTTTTCGGTTGTTCGACCGCTTTTTATAAGTATTGTTGCCCAACTATCGTAGCGTGGGTATGTTTTTAAGTGAGGTATTGACACGATGTTTTCTGGATTTTGAAAGTCCCTCAACTGCAGGTATGACGTATTATTTATACCTTTGGATACCTCATTGCAGTCTTTTGTCGATCTCTGTTAAGCATCAGGCCTCTCTTCGTTTACGATACTTGTCCCGCTCCTAAGTTGAACTTATTCAGAAATTCAGTAACCATCTTTAGATTCCTTTCCTCATCATCATCATCATTATTTTAGCCATTTGTCGCCCACTGCTGAGCATAGGCCTCTCTTCGAGTGCGCCATTTGTCCCGGTCCTGAGCTAATCTCATCCGGATGTGACCCGCGAACTTCCGAATATCATCCACCCAACGAGCCAACGTACGCCAAGAAATCCTTTCATCCGAAAGTGGCCCCCACTCTGTCAACATTTAAGCCCACCTGCCGTCACCCTTCCTTCGTCGGCATTCCTTTCCTACCAACCTATAAGTACTAACATGCAATAGTATGTTCCTTTGTTTATTATGCATCAGATAGTATGAAGGTAATCAGTACTAGTCATGCATAAAGTTAATTATTATTATTCAAAAGCAGCAATGCAATAAAATTTATTGTATTGTTATAGCACCTGATGTAAACACGGCAATTTATATTAAATCTAAATGCAAAACAAGTGTGGCAACATAGACATATAAAATAAGGAGAAGAGAATTTCAGGTGAGATACTCAGAATTATAACTTCACTTCTGACAATAACAGGTACACCTACTTACTCTTATTATATACCAGAAAAAAAACTATAAACCTAATTAAAATATAAACCTAACTAAGCCTGATTTATGAAAATATATCAAAAACAACGTAATTTACAATCCACTCGTACCCGAACGCCATAAATAAAACTCGCAATCACTTATTAGTTATTTATCAGCATTTGCATATTAATAAGCGCTATCGATTGCGAACAATATACGGTCGTATATCGTGAAATACCATCTTAATCTCGAGTTTAAATTGTTTAAAGGGCATCGGTAATTGGTTACCGGTCCCACGTTTCAACTGACAATTATTTTATCCGTTTCCCTTCCTTGAATTGAACTTGATATATAATAAATCTAGCTGCTCGCTTCATAATTCTTAAGCTCCTGTACAGATTTTGTGAGACGTTTATCGATAAAAAGTGATATATTATGGCTGCAATAGAGGCCATGTGTTCTCATTGGTTGTGTGAGTCGAGTCCTCGGACGCACACGTTTAACAACCTAGAGATCTGTAACAAATATGCCCTATGGAATGAAGCTACTTCGATTCGTTTATTATTATCGGGATTTGCCCCAAGATTCCTCTTGCGTCTCTTGATTATGTAACCACACTCATACCTAACAAGAAGTGAATTGGAGGTGGTAGACAAACTTCTAGTTCGCCTACGGGCGATAGCAAGTGGAATAAGCATTTATTTAGTAGATATAATATATTTAACATACGCATTACATCTATGTTTATCTCTTACATCATTTAAATCAATCACGATAAAGCACGTTTATTTAGAAATGTGTTAGGTATTAAATGATATTCGCGTTTGATGGCTGCGATAACCCGCAAGGTAAGCTATAAACTCCGCGATATATAAGAGAGACAGCTTTATGCCGAGATGAGAGTGATAGACAGTGATAGCCTTTAATCGCAGGTGCATTCTCAATGATACAAACCGACTCTCAAGCTGTTTCTTTAATCGTCATCCAAATATGAACTGTAATTAGATATCAATAAGGTTGTCTTTAAAGGTATTTGATGTTAAGATACGAGATTGATAAAGTAAGCACGTGAAATAAGGGCCTTTAAAAGCGTTCGTTGTTTGAATTTTAAGGGCACTTCATTAATTAAACACTCACGAAATTATCGTGAATGTTGCCCTAATAATTTATGAAGTTACGCTTCGGCCACTTGTTCATACGAATGTCACATAACTTTGTCGGGCTGTCTGGTTCCGTGACGGCTATTTGTCCTCGTAAATCCAGTTAGGAATTTGTAAACTGAAGGTTAAATATGTCAACTTACGAAACATGTGGTCCGATAAAACTAGAGTGCCAATATTGCCAATAAACCTAATATCCGTTTTGGAAAATACGATTAGGTATCTAATGACCTAATTTCTAAGGAACAAGGAACTAACTATTTCGCAAGACCTCTTTTTATTTCAGATATCTTCTGCGAGTAGAACTCTCTTAGAGGTTATTATGTCATTTCAATAAAACATTTACAATTAAAGGATGGTGCACGCATTCTGTATACAGAACATGAAGTGACCTCCGAGGATCACGTGACGCTTTCTATACAAAATAAAGTGTCGGAAGTGTCGTGTAGGACGCGGAACGATACATCGTAAACCATCCTTAAAACAATATTCGCTTCGCAAAAGAGCAACCGGAAATAAATTAGTTACGCCAATGGCGTTTTACAGTTGACTTTCCTTCTGCAAAGACAAATGAAGGCTTCGAAATTCGAATAGAGTGTTCATTGAAACCGTTGAAACTTTATGCTAGGCCGAGGCCGCGGCTTTTTCAACCGACTTCAAGATTTCGAAGCAGGATGTTATCAATTCGTCGGGATCTTTGTTTTTTTTTTTTGCTATTTTTTTTATGTATAATGTTCACCGATTATTCGAAGACGGCTGGACCGATTTTTAAAATTATTTTTTGTTTGAAAGTATACTTCACAGTTGGTCTCACTGTAACCAGGTCAGGATCTGATGATGGGATCCTGCATGGAGAAATCGAGGGAGCTCTTCAACTATTATAGACACACCTATAGTGATTTGAGTATTTTTTACAGTAGCTCGAATCAAGCAGCAGCATTTGCTGTTGGAAAGGTGGATGCTAAGTGAAGTCGGTTCTTTTTTGTTTAAAATTATTATCAAAAAATTATATAATAAAGGCTATAAAACTTCATAAAGGTACGCGTTTTCCCAGAATATTGCTTGGCACTAAGGGCTTGGACTAGGTGCTATATTTTTTTTTAACCTATAGCATTTTGATTTCGGCGCGCCAAAACGTGCCATTTTTAGTTGACGTCACTTAGATAAATTTATAAGGCACTTGCCTTATAAAATCATAGGCAATCGCAGCTTTGCTAGTATTCCGGCGTCTATAAAAATAACAAACGGTACTTTTACAACTCTTTATTGTTTATTTGTCTCTGGTTTTAGTACGAGTAAGAAAATAATAAAAAATCTCAATTTGCGTTGCAAACCGTGGCCTAAAGAAGCGGGCAGTTTGCCTTGAAAGTTGCAGCTGCCAACCGACTGAGGGGGGGAGGGGGTTATTTCTGAAACCGCTTTTTGCACTTATTTATTTATCTACCGGTTCCATTGTAACTGTTGACAGTGTAAGTCGGTGATTGTCAATAAGATGTGTAAAGCGCCATCCTGTTCCTATCCCTAAGATGTTAGTTTTAAAATTCAAATAAGATTGATCATACAATGATTTGATGCAGTGAATATAAATTATGAGTTTCAGTTGATTCAGTTCGTAGCGTCGACGATGCTAAAATATGAGAACATAGAACTAGTAATTCGGTCTACAAAGTCTCAATTCATGCATTATAATCGACGAATAGAAAAAGTTTTATTCGTTCGAGTGCCGAACTGCCCGTACCATCATACCTACTGTTCGTTGTTTTCTGTCTGCAAATATTTTAATCTCGAAATGCTAGCGCGATGACCCCGACATATTAAAACGGCAGCAATTTTGGTTTATTATTTAATAGCCTTTTCCCGCGGCATCTCCCGCGTACTATAAGTACTCAAATATTAGGATACGATACCCATGTTGATTTTCAGACTTTGTGACCACATTTGCCCCTTTTGGGGGTTGAATTTTCAAAAAACCTGAAACACGTGTTTACTCATTTATTGTTAGGAATACTCCTGTGAAGTTTTGATTAAAATAGTCTAACAAATCTTGATTCGCCATACAAACTTTGGACCCCCATTTTACCCCCTTAGGGGGTGAATTTTGAAAAATCCTTTCTTAGTGCATCCCTAGACCTTATAAGGAGCCTACGTGCCAAATTTGAAATCTCTAGAACCAGCGGTTTGGGCTGTGCGTTGATATGTCAGTCAGTCAGTCAGTCAGTCAGTCAATCAGTCAGTCAGTCAGTCAGTCAGTCAGTCAGTCAGTTTCTTCTTTTATGTATTTAGATGAGTGTGCAAAATTAGTTTGTGTCGATAGGATAGGTATCATAAAATTCATAAAACAATTTCATTCACTCTGTGTTAGTTTAATAAAACAGGAGCTTTTTACACTGGTTTTGATGATCATAATTACGTGAAAACAAGGAGTTTTGCTTTTAATCAAGTCATTAAAAAGATCACTTCTCATCTCCGAGACATCTAATTGAAACAGGCTTGCGTGTTTTTACTACCTACCTTCAGAAATAAACTTGTAAATAATGTAGTAAGTAGTACGTTTCCTATTTGCCAGCCGTACGGCATACGTAAACAAAAACCGAGTCATTATATTATATGTGCAGTCTTGCAGAAAAAGGAGCCTCACTGCATGTCACTATAGGTGCCTTTTTCCCGCCGTATAACAAGGTGTATTCAAGTACCTTTTCAGGGAATGCAAATGTTACTACAGCGTCGGTTTTAATAAAAAAAAAAAAACTAATTGTATGAGAAAGGAGTATGTAGGCAGTATTTCAATTAAGCCCTTATTAACTTACTTTTATGTAGTTATTATAACATTAACATACGTTATTATTAATAACGCATTAACCAGACCATCGTTATATAGTTCTAATAAAGTTGTTTACGTATACATATACTTAATTAACAAAAATTATGCATGTTAACTGTTGTGGTATGTGGTGTGTGTATGTATACTTGTATTACTTGTCCGAGAACTTAATTTAGTTTTAATTACGAAGGCAGTTAAAAACATTTGCTTTTACCCTCTCCCCCTTGTACTTAAATGATTTGGAGTTATTCCCAATAAGATCTATAAGGAACTTCTGCCGTCACACGGAAAAAAGACGCAGCATTTTTTATTTTTATATAACTGATTTTTATCGGAATCGCCCTTTTTTACTGATTCAGATTCGATGATTGTTATAATCAGAACTCACCTTATAGTTACATATCTAAACGTTACATTTTCAGGTTTTATTTTGTTAGGAATTGACTAATTAATAATTATTAACCCTCATACATCTCAAAATTATTTATGGGAAATTACGACAACTCATTGTTTAATTTATGAAACCCTATTCAGTCGTATTTCGAGGACACCTAGATCAGTCAGGATTTGCAGTTATATTTATACTAAGATTATCTATTACATATCCCGTACAACCCTGGGAAGTCACTAGTCCAAGGGTAAATTAATATTCTGCATGCGTTAGAAAACCAAACGGACGCAATAAAACACATAATTGTTCTGCAAACAAGGAGACTGTACCATTGTGTCTATAGCTTACATAGCGGTTGCCTTAAGTAATCGAGTATAAGATGACCTGAAAGGTCGTAACAACTACGCTTAATCAAGAGCGCACTTATACTGGTTCGCTTGAGCTTTCGACTTGGTAATCAAGAAGAATATTAGCCAGGTTCCCCAGTCACAAAAACAAAAAGACGTATTGCTGTATAACTGCTAGTGGACATGAGTCCTTTTATATTATTCGATAAGAAGAGCTAATCGTTCAATTAGCGACACCGAGATCGTAATTAGGCCCGCCGCAAAAAGAGCTCCATCTATCGGGGTAATTTGACCGATCCGTTTTAAGAATATTAAATTAAAACGCTAATGAAAGTCCGATGTCGCCGACGAGTTTTTTTTTAAATTAAGAGGCAGACAACAGCTAAGTCACTCTATTTTTGCGCGGGAGTAAAAGAGAAACACCGAGTGATTTTTTTGATTGATAATGCCAAATTCTGAAAAATCCAATTTTTGGAATTTAAAAAATGTGCTCTAGTTGTATATAGTAAAATAGTAAAGCTTTTAGTATGAGTACGTTAAAATTATTTCTTTAATAAATAAATCAACGACATAAAAGACTTCTTCATAATTATTTTTTATCGAGTCGATTTCATTAATACGTTTATTGAATATAGCAACGTTCTTTAAAATATTTATACATTTAAACTTAGTTGCACAAAAAAACAAGTGGCGGACTTAATGCCGAATAGCATTCACTATCTCTACCCGTCAACAATATAAACAGAGAGATGACAACGATGTGCAAAGGGAAAAGTAAGAAAATATTCACTTAGATTCATTGCAATAATGAATTAACATATATTTTTCTTGATTGATCTAAAGCAAATAGCTTTAAAAAAAGTTTTTTTATTATTATATAGCCTGTATTAGTGTCCCACTGCTGGGCAAAGGCCTCCCCTCTTCTCCTCCTAAAGTAAAAAAAAAGTTTAAGTGGCGTTAATTTCAAGGTTATTAACGAGTTGTCAGCCTCTTTTAACTTAACACAGCGATGGCAAAAACAGGATCGCCTCGTGTATCGGAATCGCGTCCGTAACTTGATGTCTAAGCTATTTAATTTAAGTGAGCCGTCGCGGGAATATTGATTTATAGTATTTTAATAAGTTACTAATGCGGCTGTGAACAGGCGGATCTGTATTTTTATATCATCGGGGCCTTATTCGCGACGCTTGAAGGGCATCGTATCAAGTAGGAAGTATGTTCCTATGAATCTTAAGTAAATATTCGACCCCGTAGAAATAGGACCAGTCGGATGAGTAATTTTCTATAGGATGACATATAATATGATATTCCAAGATCCGCAATTATTATATTGTACATAGTTATTTCACAGGTTACAGGTTATTGTTTTACTAAAATATTATGGCGCTACAAAAAGTTTGGCTGTCCTTAATAGATGAAAAAACAGTAAAATTCCTACTGATTGGTACTGACCCAGCCTATGGGGTTATTCAGGTTAGGCTTGTACAGTTTTAGAGAAATTTTCTGTCACAAACTCTCCGGCCAGGGGTCATTATGGGGTTCTTAAAAATTTTACCCTTGACGCACATTTGACCCTTGTAGTTGCTAACGTCCGTAGGCTGAGGATACGACTTAGCATAAAGCGTTTGTTTGTCAGAAACTTAGTTATTAGCAAAATCGATTTACTATGAATTAAAGAATATGGTCTTCCGGATCTCCCTTTTAACACATTGATTAGTGTTAAGTGCGAGTCTATACATTTTCTACTTGTGTTTAGTAACAAATGTATGAACTCGCACTTAACACTGATCAATGTGTTTATAATTGTTTATAATAAGGATGAAATAAAAAAAACATGTTGTCTTACGGTTAAAACAAATGTTTTGTAAATTACTTAGTTTACCACAAAACAATCGTTAATTAAATAACATTAAGTTTTATTTTGCAAGCGCCATGTTTATTGATGCGTGTCCTCGATCTTCCATCGAAATGCCTATCAGTTTTGACAGTTGAATATCGGTATGTTTCGAAACTAAATAATGCGTGATTGTTAAATAAAAAAGTCCGAATTAAAACCTCTAGGCCTATCAAATTTAATCTTTAAAAGTGCACAGATAGAGTTGATTTTACTTTAAAATGTTAGTTACAGTTAGACCTTATTATTTTCGGTAGCGGTCCGACCACCGCGGTTTCTCCCGCCTTAGGGGCACTTTTTATTGCAGAACATTTATGGTCATGTCAGATCAGAACATTGATATAGCATAAATTATTATCATTCCTAATAAAATAAATGAATTAATTTATTGCGAATTTAATTGCATGTGAGACGGCAATTAATTATATTAATATGTTTCTGCGACATTTACAACTAATCAGTCTGATTTTACAACGGTAACGTCTTGTACAGTCGACGCCGACGTCAAAGATGTGTTATGGTTAGTACTAGAAAACTGAAATTTCGTATGAGTATGTGTTTTAATCACGCCGACAAAGTTGTAAAACGCAATCTGAAAAAATATTATTGTAACCCTAGTACCAACCAGTAATACCTCCCGTACACATGAAGTGGGGGGTGAAATTTTTTCATTCCAACCCTAACGAGTGGGGTATTGTTGGATAGGTCTTTAACACCATTTTTGGCTAAAACTAATACTTTCGTAAATAATAGGTCCGAAAGTTTAAAAAAACCGGCCAAGTGCGTGTCGGACCACGCATAGGAGGGTTCCGTACCTTCAATGGAATAAGAACCAAACTAATAACAAAAGGTCGTATCTGATGCCTATGGAAGAAGTTTTTTGGAGATAACTCAAAAATGGCTGAACCGATAATGTTCAAAACAATTTTCGTTAAAGTATATATAAGGCGCATCTCTTCAAATTTTTTCATATTTTTTGAACTTACGGTTCAAAAGTTACGCTACACAACTTTTCTGACTTTCGAAGCGATTATTTCAGAAAATATTCACTCAATCACAAAGTAGTCAAAGAAACCTCAATGTTGTTTTGAAAGACCTATCGATTGATGTGTCACATGTTGATATTTGGTAAAAAATTTTTTTTTAAATTTAGTTACCTGTATGGAGCGCCCCCTAAAAATATTTTTTTTTTCAAATTTAACTACATAACTAAGTAGCTGCATACAAAATACACCTTATGTGTAAATTTTATTCAGATATGTCGTATAGTTTCCGAGTAAAATGCCTGTGACATACGGACGGACAGACAGACAGACAGACGGACATGACGAATCCATAAGGGTTCCGTTTTTTGCCATTTGGCTACGGAACCCTAAAAAGTGTTTATCTATCTTATTTCCTATATATCACATTAAACATTGATCCCAGCAAAAAAGTGTAAAGAATCCTTTCTGTAGAACATTTATGTGGATGAAAAGTTGAAGAATACTTTTTTTGTATGGGCCACCGTTTACGAGTTACCACGAAAAACTAAAAAAATGGACCTTTTGCACACTCCCCGTCCGCTTCACCCTCACCCACCAGTACTTTTAGTATGTCAAACACAAACTCAAACATTTATTCAGTAAGTAGGCCACAAGGGCACTTTTACACGTCAAAGTAAAAGAGAGAAAAAAAAATCAAACTACACCGGTTCTAACCCTACACCTCTGACCCGAGAAGAATTATGTCCGGCAAGAAACTCGGCGCGACTTATTTTTTTAAAACAACAGTACATCAAAACTAAACAATACATATAAGTGCGTTGTTCTATAAGAAAACATATCAAACCAAGGTTAGATTAACCAACAATAGGTTATAGTTTAAGAAAAATAAAAAAGGAAAAAGATGAGTCCAAATCCGACTATTTGAAAATGAATTACATACAAGTACATACTTTCTTACCTGAACTGTGTCTTCTACATAAATTTCCAAATTATAATAATCCATCATCAACAGTTAGAAACAAATAAAAAAAAGTAAGTGATTCTAGTATACAATAAACATACTATTTCCAAATTATCCTTAGAGATGTATAAGGTCTCCAAGTGTCTTGATCTAGACACGCGGCAGCGTGTCAAGCCAAGTTCAAGCTAGCCAGCGCCAAGTGTATACACGAACCACTTGGTGCCACTTTTGACCCTTCTATAACTCAAAACCTCTTTAACGTAAACACATAAAACTACGTGTGTTTAATTATAGGTATATCCATGAGGACATCTAGAAGCCCAAATTTCATGAAGCTAGCTCAAAAGGTTATAAAGATATGAAGGTCAAAAAGTCGTAAATTTTAGCACTGACTGACTGACATATAGTACCTAAACCTAACCTACTTCCAGATGACCTAGAAGGATGAAATTTGGAATCCAGCTCGGTAATTGTGTGTAAGCGTAGGAAAAAATCTAAAAATAAAAAAAAGTTAAAAAATAAGGGGGGTCCCCATACAAAAAAAAAAGTTTTATTGTATCGTTGGAACCGTTACAAGCAGATATTTGAAACTATCCCAATATATGTATTATTATATTTGCTATATAACAGAAATATAAAAATAAAGTTGAGTCAAAAAATAAGTGGTGTCCCCATACAAAAAACTTGTAATACACAATAAACGACCGGCCAACTGTGTGTCGTCGGCGGCGCGCTGCACCACATAATTATACACAGAACAGAAATAAAGAGAATGTAGACAATAGCATAAAAAAGAAAACCATGCAGCGGAAACGCAAGAAAAAACATTAAATCTCAATACCTGCCTCGTTTTCTTTACAAAAAGTAATGATATCCCACCAAAAACATAAATGTAAAAAAAGAGAGCCAAGTTCAATACAAAAATTATGCTTGGCTGTGGGCTTCGCCGCAAACAGAATGGAGATCCAAATGAGTGCCAAGTTCTATGTATGCAAAATCTAGTTCTAAACAAAATAACATTATGAACAAGTATTAAACTCTATTTCTTTGCTTTATTGGATACCTATAACAATTGCTGTTATTTAAAAATGTGAGATCTTAAAGTAGATTAGATATTTGACTTGGCCAGTTTTTATCAGAATTCTTCAAGGAAGAGTTAACTTTATAAAATTACTGATGTAATGAAAACTGGCCAAGTCAAATCTAACCTACTTTAAGATCTCACATTTATAAATAACAGCAATTGTTATAGGTATCCAATAAAGCAAAGAAATAGAGTTTAATACTTGTTCATAATGTTATTTTGTTCCTATAAATACATATTTGGATTTTGCATAGAACTTGGCACTCATTTAGATCTCCATTCTTTTTGCGGCGAAGCCCACAGCCAAGCATAATTTTTGTATTGAACTTAGCTCTCTTTTTTTACATTTATGTTTTTGGTGGGATCTATATATCTCTAAATATATAAAAGAAGAAACTGACTGACTGACTGACATATCAACGCACAGCCCAAACCGCTGGTTCTAGAGATTCCAAATTAGGCTCGTAGGTTCCTTATAAGGTCTAGGGGTGCACTAAGAAAGGATTTATCAAAATTCACCCCCTAAGGGGGTAAAATGGGGGTCCAAAGTTTGTATGGCGAATCAAGATTTGTTAGACTATTTTATTCGAAACTTCACAGGAGTATTCCTAACGATAAATGAGTAAACACGTGTTTCAGGTTTTTCGGTGAGAATTAGTCACTTGGTGAGATTCAAAAATTGCACTCCTGGTGTAAATTATTTTATGGAGTTTCTATTGGGTTAGTTTCATTATTTAGTACTCTTCATATAACAAAGAAGAGTGCCAATACTGCAAATGCCAGGCATGTTACCCGATCGCGTGAGTTAGGTATTTGTTTGTTCGAAACTTGGGTCGTTTAAACTTTCGTGTTTTCGAGTGATTATCCGCAATTAGGTATTATCTGACAGATTAAATTAGGACAATAATGGCCTAATAGAGTTGGTCTCATTTTACCGAAAACATTATGAATTTATGACGGAATTATTGAGAGTAACCTTTTTGTCTGAAACAATAAGGTGGTAACTTAATTTGTTATATCGTCTGTCGGTTTACATGATTAATAAAGATAGTAGATAGAGCAAAGATAGTGCTAAGGTACACAGATACATGATTGATAAATTGATTCATTTACAGGTCAAGTATACAATTGTATATTTTAACAGTATTATTATTAAATATTACTTACATACTATTATTAAAAAGACACACAGTATATTGTTACAGTCAGCAAAGAAAGGAGGCATTGTTCAGTAACTTATGTAGGTAGTTTATATTTATGTGTCTATAGTTACTGTTGTAATCTTAGTTTGTTCGGCAACTTTTGTTGATGATGTTAGTTTTTAAAAGAAATATTTAATAAAACTTGCTTGTTTTTTTGACATCTTACATAAGATATAATAAATGTCCTCAATAAAAAAAAATACAAATATACGTCATAGGTTTACGAGTATGCCGCAATTTATTAACGAACTTGTTTAAGTCCAAGTCTTCTTTTCAGGTTTTACATAAAAGCCCAAACGAAAACAACAAAATAAACCTAGCGCATTCGGGTGAGCGGAGCAATTCTACCGACTTTTACAAATAAACCTTATTCCGTTTAGTTAAATCTGATATTTGAAATAGCGTGCCAGAGTAAATAGGAAGCTTTTGAAGATTTGATGAATTCGATAGTACTACGAAGTTCTTTTAGCATATCTAATTGACATGATTAAGATATGCGTATTGATAGTGATGATATTACAATACCGGCCAAGTTGGATTCGAATATACGGGTTAACTACTAGGTACTGTTAACTTACTTAAACTAACACTTCATTCATGAAAAGCTGACTGAAATGCTATTTGTAAGTTTTTTTTTACAACCGATCGGTGACAAACAAGGATAGAATAGAGCCCGTCCGATGGTAAACGGTCAGTGTAACCTACGGACGCCTGCAACTCCATAGGTGTCAAGTACCTACCATTCGTTTTAGGGAACGGTATTGCAAAATCATCTGCTTATTTAGTTGCCTGCTTTGAACTCTTGCACCGTTACAAACGTAAATGTTTTTGCGCTCCAAGTCAATAAACTCCATGACACCTCTCATCGTATGTTTCCTCTCATTTTACATAGAACATTATAGCTCACCGAACGAAGACCACTAACTGCCGAATAAGGGGAATAATCCGACTATCGCTGAATTATGGTATAGTTGTAGGTAAAGGTATCTTAAACAACCTGAGATATGCATCATACTCATATTTACTCGTGAACGGGTGCTGCTTGTGAAGACCAGTATGTTTAGGCTAACTGGGGCCACACAATTACGTAACTTTTTATTAATCATATTTAATTTTAGTTTAATTGGCTTTAGACACAACATTCGGTGCTTGATTATCCATATTTTTTTATTATATAGAACTAGCCTTTTCCCGCGGCTTCGCCCGCGTACTATAAGTACTCAATAAGGATACGATACCCATGTTGATTTTCTGACTTTGTGACCACATTTGCCCCTTTTAGGGGTTCAATTTTCGAAAAACCTGAAACACGTGTTTACTCATTTATCGTTAGGAATACTCCTGTGAAGTTTCGAATTAAATAGTCTAACAAATCTTGATTCGCCATACAAACTTTGGACCCCCATTTTACCCCCTTAGGGGGTGAATTTTGATAAATCCTTTCTTAGTGCACCCCTAGACCTTATAAGGAACCTACGAGCCAAATTTGGAATCTCTAGAACCAGCGGTTTGGGCTGTGCGTTGATATGTCAGTCAGTCAGTCAGTTTCTTCTTTTATATATTTAGAGATATATAGATCCCACCAAAAACATAAATTTAAAAAAAGAGAGCCAAGTTCAATACAAAAATTATGCTTGGCTGTGGGCTTCGCCGCAAAAAGAATGGAGATCTAAATGAGTGCCAAGTTCTACGCAAAATCCAAATATGTATTTATAGGAACAAAATAACATTATGAACAAGTATTAAACTCTATTTCTTTGCTTTATTGGATACCTATAACAATTGCTGTTATTTAAAAATGTGAGATCTTAAAGTAGATTAGATATTTGACTTGGCCAGTTTTTATCAGAATTAAATATATATATATATATATATATACACTCGCGATCAAAAAAATCGACTCAAACTAATTTTTAATTTCATCGTTTAATATCTCAGGCACCAATCATGAGATCAAAAAAGCAACGGTACCATTTTAGAGCTAACAGTGTCAGCTTTCAATTCCGAGCATGTTTTTCAGGCGAAAAATTTCAGTTCATGAAAAACAAGCTAGCATACCAAGGAGGTGTAAAATTTGGGTGCAAAAATGACCTTAACAACGAAAGAAAAAACATTTTCATGAACGATTAACAATTTATTTTTATCTTTAATACCTGGTGTTACCACCAAAAACCTTTTTCACACATGCCATGCGTCTCTTCATTGACCTTATCAGCTTCCTGATGGTATCCTGGGGGCATGCTTCCCACTCTTCGACCAAAGCTTCTTTCAGGGCCAAAATTGTCTCCGGAGCAGGATTGCGAGCTCGAACCTTGCGTTTCAGGTAATCCCATAAGTGCTCGATAGGATTTAAATCAGGACTCAGAGGTGGCCACTTCAGAGTCGGGATGCCAACTGCGTCAAGGTACTCCTTTGTGACGCGGGCGGTATGACAAGGGGCGTTGTCTTGCATGAAATGGAACCCCTCGTCAAAGAACCCGGCGTAGGGGACGACATGGTCTTGCAGGATGTCGGTGATGTACCTGTCTGCATTCAAACCACCGCCTCGACCCCCGCCATCAACAAAAACCAACTCGGTCCGCCCCTCCATGGAAATCCCCGCCCACATCATGACGGAACCTCCACCGTAGGCGACTGTTTCAGCGAAGCAACACTGGGCGAACCTCTCTCCAGGTCTTCGGTACACCCGTCCTCTTCTGTCGCTGCCATGGAGACACACTCTGCACTCGTCGCTGAAGAGTACGCGGCTCCATTGGTCGTAGGTCCAATTTTCGTAGGTCGCCACGAATTCCTTCCGAGCGTCCCGATGCCTCTGAGTCAGTTTGGGCCCAGTAGCAGGTCTTCTTGGGGTAAGGTTGGCTTCCTTGAGTCTCCGCCGAACTGTTGAGGTGCTAACAGGCACAACCCGGTTCCGCATCAGGTCTTGCTGGATGGCAACAGCGGTACGGTGGCGATTACGAAGACTGGAGGTGGCGATGAAGCGGTCATCCCTCTCCGATGTGCACCGCTGACGGCCAGATCCTTGTTTCCGTTTCAAGGTTCCAAACCGACAAAACCGACGATAAACTCTGGAGACAGCAGACTGGCTTAAATTCAGCTGCTCAGCAACAGAACGCTGCGAGAATCCTCGATTCACCAAGGTGACGACTTCGGTGGCTTCAGCTTCGGTGGTATCCATTTTTCGAAGGTGATTCCGGTGTAAGATTGCGAGGAGATGTGCACTGGTCAACTTCTGATAAGCGAATGATAAGAAATAACCGGTTACACCGGTTTTTATTGGTCTCCAGAGGGCACAACTCGTGCATATCATAACCATGTAAAATGCCATTTTGTACAAAAACTGCGATAACCTAAAAACTACGCAACTGAGATCGATGTCTTTTACTGTTTTTTGTAGCTGAATAAATTCGTAATAAAATTGCATTCAAAGTTTTATTAAAATATTTCCCGCTTTCCGGAAATACGACCAAAAGTAAAAAATGTTGCTTGAGTCGATTTTTTTGATCGCGAGTGTATATATGTTGAATAACTTTATAAAATAACTGATGTAATGAAAACTGGCCAAGTCAAATCTAACCTACTTTAAGATCTCACATTTATAAATAACAGCAATTGTTATAGGTATCCAATAAAGCAAAGAAATAGAGTTTAATACTTGTTCATAATGTTATTTTGTTCCTATAAATACATATTTGGATTTTGCATAGAACTTGGCACTCATTTAGATCTCCATTCTTTTTGCGGCGAAGCCCACAGTCAAGCATATTTTTTGTATTGAACTTGGCTCTCTTTTTTAAATTTATGTTTTTGGTGGGATCTATATATCTCTAAATATATAAAAGAAGAAACTGACTGACTGACATATCAACGCACAGCCCACACCGCTGGTTCTAGAGATTCCAAATTTGGCTCGTAGGTTCCTTATAAGGTCTAGGGGTGCACTAAGAAAGGATTTATCAAAATTCACCCCCTAAGGGGGTAAAATGGGGGTCCAAAGTTTGTATGGCGAATCAAGATTTGTTAGACTATTTAATTCGAAACTTCACAGGAGTATTCCTAACGATAAATGAGTAAACACGTGTTTCAGGTTTTTCGAAAATTGAACCCCTAAAAGGGGCAAATGTGGTCACAAAGTCAGAAAATCAACATGGGTATCGTATCCTTATTGAGTACTTATAGTACGCGGGCGAAGCCGCGGGAAAAGGCTAGTTCTATATAATATAAAAATATGGATAATCAAGCACCGAATGTTGTGTCTAAAGCCAATTAATTAATTAATAATTAATTTAATTAATTAATTTTTTTGGACCCGGGGTATGTCCTTAAACTACGTCCGGACCTGGGTATGTCCTTAAACTACGCCAAAAAGAGAGGTATGGGCACTGCGAATGGCATCTCGCTAAGTGTGGTAGGGCACGTTCAGCGAATGTCATCGCTCAAATCTGAAGCAGAGCCCGACTGGGGAAGTACCTCCACCTTACAGAAAACCACAGCCAAATAGCACTAGACCCTACTCATAGTGTTGTGTTCCTGCTGGTGAGTAAGGTTGCCAAAGAGCTCAAAGAGGACCCAGTGTGTTGACGATGAGGGACCTTCTTGTTCCTTTAGTCGTCAACACAGTGAATCCTCCTTTTTGTAAAGGGTCGGCAACGCGCATGTGACGCCTTTGGAGTTGCAGGCGTCCATAGGTTACGGTAGCTGCTTACCATCAGGCGGGCCGTATGCTTGTTTGCCACCGTCGTGGTATAAAAAAAAAAAAAATTAAACTAAAATTAAATATGATTAATAAAAAGTTACGTAATTGTGTGGCCCCAGTTAGCCTAAACATACTGGTCTTCACAAGCAGCACCCGTTCACGAGTAAATATGAGTATGACGCATATCTCAGGTTGTTTAAGATACCTTTACCTACAACTATACCATAATTCAGCGATAGTCGGATTATTCCCCTTATTCGGCAGTTAGTGGTCTTCGTTCGGTGAGCTATAATGTTCTATGTAAAATGAGAGGAAACATACGATGAGAGGTGTCATGGAGTTTATTGACTTGGAGCGCAAAAACATTTACGTTTGTAACGGTGCAAGAGTTCAAAGCAGGCAACTAAATAAGCAGATGATTTTGCAATACCGTTCCCTAAAACGAATGGTAAGTACTTGACACCTATGGAGTTGCAGGCGTCCGTAGGTTACACTGACCGTTTACCATCGGACGGGCTCTATTCTATCCTTGTTTGTCACCGATCGGTTGTAAAAAAAAAACTTACAAATAGCATTTCAGTCAGCTTTTCATGAATGAAGTGTTAGTTTAAGTAAGTTATTAACAGTACCTAGTAGTTAACCCGTATATTCGAATCCAACTTGGCCGGTATTGTAATATCATCACTATCAATACGCATATCTTAATCATGTCAATTAGATATGCTAAAAGAACTTCGTAGTACTATCGAATTCATCAAATCTTCAAAAGCTTCCTATTTACTCTGCCACGCTATTTCAAATATCAGATTTAACTAAACGGAATAAGGTTTAGATTAGGATTGCATAATTAATCTGAAAAGGAGATTCTGTAAATTACTCGTACGTTCCGAGCTACATTGTAGTAGGCGGCTTTTGTTAGCAGTAATTGTTTTTTTTGTAACGGTGTCCGAGTGTTCCCAAGTTCCCACGGGCTCCGGAGCGAGACCGGTAAACCTTTCTACCTAATAACTATTACATTGCATGTTAAATTTGTAAAAGTCGGTAGAATTGCTCCGCTCACCCGAATGCGCTAGGTTTATTTTATTGTTTTCGTTTGGGCTTTTATGTAAAACCTGAAAAGGAGACTTGGATTTAAACAAGTTCGTTAATAAATTGCGGCATACTCGTAAACCTATGACGTATATTTGTATTTTTTTTATTGAGGACATTTATTATATCTTATGTGAGATGTCAAAAAAACAGCAAGTTTTATTAAATATTTCTTTTAAAAACTAACATCATCAACAAAAGTTGCCGAACAAACTAAGATTACAACAGTAACTATAGACACATAAATATAAACTACCTACATAAGTTACTGAACAATGCCTCCTTTCTTTGCTGACTGTAACAATATACTGTGTGTCTTTTTAATAATAGTATGTAAGTAATATTTAATAATAATACTGTTAAAATATACAATTGTATACTTATGACCTGTAAATGAATCAATTTATCAATCAAGTATCTGTATCTGTGTACCTTAGCACTATCTTTGCTCTATCTACTATCTTTATTAATCATGTAAACCGACAGACGATATAACAAATTAAGTTACCACCTTATTGTTTCAGACAAAAAGGTTACTCTCAATAATTCCGTCATAAATTCATAATGTTTTCGGTAAAATGAGACCAACTCTATTAGGCCATTATTGTCCTAATTTAATCTGTCAGATAATACCTAATTGCGGATAATCACTCGAAAACACGAAAGTTTAAACGACCCAAGTTTCGAACAAACAAATACCTAACTCACGCGATCGGGTAACATGCTTGGCATTTGCGGTATTGGCACTCTTCTTTGTTATATGAAGAGTACTAAATAATGAAACTAACCCAATAGAAACTCCATAAAATAATTTACACCAGGGCCCATTTCTCGAACGGTATTAGACTAATATCCTTATTGTGTTGTCATGGAAACCCATACGATTTGACAGTTCGTGGACTAATAATATTGGTCTAATACCTTTTGAGAAATAGGCCCCAGTAAACATCGTCCCATCAAAAACATAAATGTGAAAGGCTGCCATGTTCGATACTATGGGAATGCTTCGCCTATAAAAGAAGTGAGATCTGAATAAGTACCAAGTTCCATAAAAATACCTCAAATCATAAATAGTTATAGGAATGCACACTTGATTTCCAGCAGTTTTTAAGGTACATTTTGAATAAGTATCACGTTACATAGAAATACCTAAAATTTAATAGTCAGAGAAACGCACACCGGTTTTTTTAGCAGTTTCCTGATAACATTTATTATTTTCAGTACTTTTTAATGATGTTACTTGGCAAGTTTTCACACACCACACACCTTTTCAATGCAATGAATCGACACCTTTGGACTGCAATGTGTCAAGTATATGATTTTCTATTAAAACTTGCCAAGTTACATCATTAAAAAGTACTGAAAATAATAAATGTTATCAGGAAACTGCTAAAAAAACCGGTGTGCGTTTCTCTGACTATTATAATTTTAGGTATTTCTATGTGACGTGATACTTATTCAAAATGTACCTTAAAAACTGCTGGAAATCAAGTGTGCATTCCTATAACTATTTATGATTTGAGGTATTTTTATGGAACTTGGTACTTATTCAGATCTCACTTCTTTTATAGGCGAAGCATTCCCATAGTATCGAACTTGGCAGCCTTTCACATTTATGTTTTTGATGGGATTTCATTTATTTTTGTTAGGTGTAGGTTCTTTATTATTTTTTTATCACTTTTGCTTTAGGAAATGTCTCATTCCACTTAGGTATGTACTTTATACTATAACCCTTTATACTAAGCGTCTAATTCTATTTTACCATTTATTTACAGATGATTTTTACAAATAAACTGGCTCCCTACACCTATAAAATGTACCTACTTACATATAATTCTTTCTAAATATTATGGGACAATCTTACACAAATCAACCTAGTCCCACAGTAAGCTCAATAAGGCTTGTGTTGTGGGTACTAGGCGACGATATATATAATAGATATATACATATAAATACTTAAATATATAGAAAACATCCATAACTCAGGAACAAATATCCGTGATAAACACACAAATAAATGCCCTGACCAGGATTCGAACCCGGGACCTCCTGCTTCGTAGGCAGGGTCACTACCGACTAGGCTAGGAGGCCGTTTAAATTACATACATCAATAACGTACTTTATTCTGTTTGTAAGTACGCTACTTACATAGACAATTAATAACTTGGTAATACCTACCTACCAGTAGGTATTATAATTGGTGGCCTATTATGTAGCCCTAGAAGTGCACCATCCCATCTCATCCCGTGGCGTATCGGAGGGTGAGATGGGCAGTAGTATATATAATTCCATCTTAGAGTATATATGATTTCCATGTTCTTGAATCTGCGATTTTATTAGTTGTAAAATTAGAAATTATTTAGACTATGCGAGAAAAAATAGTCTTTTCATTTTTGTTTGACTGATTTAGCGCACCTAGTGTACCTAGTGACCTGCTTTGCACTTCGTAAATCGTGGGTTCGGTTCCCGCAACAGACACACACAGAGTGGTGAACAATTTTATTGTTCTTGTCTTTAAGACAAACATTTATTGTCTTAAATTGGTATGTACCTAAATTTAAATAAGTCTTATCTCATTTCCACTCCATACCTACTTATAGTAGAACAAAATTACACATTCGTTGTTTTCGAAACTGACTCACACTTGGCCGTTTTCAGATTTTTACTTTATTTCGACCTAAAGACAAACCTTCGAGCCAAATTTCAGGTCGGTACGACCATTGGAAGATAGACCCATTCAGTTCATTATGACTTCATAGTAGAACAAAGTTACACCTTCGCTATTTTTAAAACTGACTCACACTTGGCCGTTTTCAGATTTTTCCCTTTACTTTGACCTTAAGACCTATCTCCATGCCAAATTTCAAGTCAGTACGACCATTGGAAGTGGTCTAGGTTTTTGATGAGTCAATGAGTCAGTGAGTCAGTGAGTGTATAGTAAAAATAGCGATTTTCTGACGTCAATATCTCAAGAACTGCTATAGGTAGAATAATGAAATTTTGTATTCTAGACAATTAAGGGGATGTCAACAGACACTCGAAATTTCATATGCGTAGATAAAATATGTTGAGTTATAGGGTGGTCGAAATTGGCCCGAAATGGTTCGTGTAATAACCCACGGCCGGTGTGTCGCTTTTTTTTGCTCGAACTTAGCGGACACACTGCCGTGTGTCTAGATAGAATAATGACGCAAAGTATAGATTCGGTATTTCTCTTTCGGGGCAAGCGGAGGTCGACGACCCGCGGGGCAACGGCCACGGCATAATGATTCTAGTGCGAATTTACCAACAAAACAGGATATCTATGAGGAAAGTGAACTTTGATATTTTTATGAGTTTCTTATAACTAAATACAATCATTAAAAAATATCAATACGCGATATATTGCTTGTGGTTTATTAATATCATTTACAAACAGAAAACATTAAATGCGTGAAGAGAGTGGTTTGTGGTATATAGGTACGAGTAAGCCCTAGGCGCGAAAGTTTAAGGACGCGAAAGGCTCGTGAAAAAGCTTTCCGTTTAGGAGCGTAAATATCGAGCAATTCTTCGATTTTAAAAACTTAAAAACTGATTTTAATCGCCTTAAAATTTCGAAAGAGGAGAGAATTCTCAATTCTTGGGGATTTTTTGCTATTTTTATTACATCGAATTTGTTCGAATCTCACGGAAGGCTCTTCTTGTTTTGATGTGATAATTAATTAGATAAAAGCGTACCTAACAGGAAAAACAGACATCATGTTTCGCAGAACCCATTTCAGTTCGTTTCGCGGGTAGGTACCTATTATCAACAAGCGGCCATTTCCTAGACGATCAACAACATTGTGGACGTTGTCATGCGTATATTTTATTTATTTATTTTGATAAGGAAGTTGATGTGGAATTGCTCCGATTGCTAAAACATAAGTATATTTTTAACCACGTACATATTAGCTTTAAGAACAGTAAGAAAATACATACCAGCCTTTACTTAATCTACATCTTTCGAAGAGCTCACTTCTTTTTAAAAAATACATCAATTCCGAGGATAAAAAGCTCTTCCAGATTACAAAAGCCGTGCAGGTTAAGAAAACAAAGTCCTAAGACAATTAGGTCACAGCCTGTTAATCCAAGAACAACTCAAATTGTGCTCTGTTTCATATACATTTAGAGTTTCAATTTGCACGGCAGTGGTGATCAAGGAGGGGGCGGTAGGCTGTTATTCCATTAGCTTAGGAACTAATATACGCTTGAGAACAATGAAGATGAATAGAAATTTAAAAAAAAACCAGCATATAGTTGTTATGTGGGTACATATTTATGTACAGAGTTGATTTATATTATTAGTTTAGGGTGATCAGGAGCTTCTGCATGGGAGTGCAATGAGTAGACCCCAAAGCCGTATATAACGAGTCCTTATTCAATTAATATTATTAATGCAAAAATCTGTAGGTACGTTTGGATGTTTGCTTGTCCTTCACGAAAAAAGGGTTGAATGGACTTTGCTGAATTTCGGCCCACGAGTACTTAAATTAATCTGCGTTCTAAGGACGTGGTCAATAGCAGATTCCCAAGTAACACAGGAAGCATTATAACGTATGAATAGTTAACTTATTTAGAACTTAAGGACCGTATAAGCTCTTATATACGTTCACCGAGCATCTTGTCGCATTATATGACGCTTTGAGCTGTATAACGGTTGTATAATGGCATATCTAAATGCTTTTGTTAAGCCTTTAGCTTTAGTGCAGCAAAACATAACGCAACTGTACAGCTTTCAGCTGTTTAAAAGCACTTAAGTGCTTTAGGTTCTACAATAGCATTATATAATGCTTTAAGCTGTATAACGGTTGTATAATGGCATATGTAAATGCTTTTTTAAAGCCTTTAGTTTTAGTGCAGCGAACCAAAATGCAACTGTACAGCTGAATGCTGTACAGTTGCGTTTTGGTTTGCTACACTAATGCTTCGGTGTGGTTTAGTGCCTTAGGTTCTACAATAGCATAAATAAATGCTTAATGCTGTTTAAGAGCATGAATATTAGCCATTATAATGCCACGTAAATTCGCTATACAGCTTTCAGCTATTTTTAATGCCTTAGGGTGTACAATAGCATTTATAAGTAGGTAATACATTCCTAATGCTGTATAATAGCAATAATATAAACCATTATAAAGCCAAGTAATTCACTATAAGGGGCTGTTCATAAATTACGTCATTTCAAATGGGGGGGGGGGTCTGGACATCGGATGATGGTAGCATGACGTAGCAGGGGGGGGGGGTCGGTCATTCCAAAGATCACATCATCTCTCGCATCTTTAAAAAGTGCTTCAATGTGTAAAAAAAGGAATGAAATTCGTGTTTCTATAAACTTTTAATGCTATAAAATATTATCTACTAAATAGCTTTTTATTTTACAATTAAGTTAAAAACGCATATTTTTTTATATGACGTCACTTTATTTGGCAGGGGGAGGGTTGGATGATTTTAGGGGGGGGGGGGGGGGGGGGGTAAAAAAATCATCAACAATTGATGACGTAATTTATGAACAGCCCCTATACAGCTTTTAGCTGTTTTAGTGCCTTAGGGTCAATAGCAGTAGTATATAATGCTTAATGTTGTTTAATAGCATAATTATTCACGTGTAATGCTGTATGCATTAATAAGCTTTTATTAAGTGTCACTGAGCTGCTATTGGACTAAGAGCTAGCCACGTCAGATATGACACAATAATGAGAGCAACAAAACCCGTCTGGTTAGATTGCTATACTATTCTTATTGCTAGATCCTGGCATCTGGCAGCTTTTAATGGGTGGAGGTCACAGTGACAGACTAGCAAAATGTTTTAATTGGAAAATAGTAATACCAAACTAGGTAAAACCTGCCGAAGTTGTCTCAGTTATAAAGGACAGGGCCTATATTTTAAGGGGCTCCCTGGCGCCAACGACCTTAGATCTCATTCCCTTAGTTTTCTAATGATTTATATAGCTTATCATATTATCAGAACGGCTTTAAACAATATAGTATCCTATATTTACTTCAATATTCATTACCTTCGAGATATTTGACATCAAAGTCGAACCGGTTTAGACTAAAAAAGTGGTTTTATGGTCATACATTTTGTATTAATTAGTTAAAAATTAAAATATCTCTACAGTTTTTAGAGACATCAAAGAGGAACCCTAATATGTAGATTACGTATATGTAAGATTTTTTACACCATTCGAATATCGATAAAAGTGTTTTTTAGACCATGTTTTAAAAGTATCATAAAAAAAATTATTTCAAGATCCGGCTCTACAGAATGGAGATAAAAGATTCAAGAACCGATAGTCGTTTGCCTTATAATTCTATCTGTAGTGAATATGTTGGAATATCGACTCAAAACTGGTCAAAAATCGATAAAAAACGTTAGACCAAGAAATATTGTGTATTATTACGGAAACGAAAACAGTAGGCGACAAACTATGAACTATATTATACATCGTTTGGCACTACTTTCCCCCAACATAAACTTTTGTATAATTTCTCTTAATATTGTATAGTATTTGTGTAGTGTCTCATAATATTGCATCAAACCCAGATCTCTAGGATTTGTTTTCTTGAAATGGTTTGCATTCTTTGACCTCCACCACTTTGAAGCTGCCAGATATCCAGATCTAGAAATAAGTATACCAAACTGACTAGAGGGGTTTGGTTGCTCTCATTATTGTGTCATATCTGACGTGGCTAGCTCTCCGTCTATATAGACCAACGCCATTTTGTAAATAATTTATAACCTAAAAATAAAATCATGCGGACCTATTTATACAAGGAAAATACCTATATACTAATGAAATAACTTAATTTAAGACTGCTGAACCAACACTATTATGTTAATAATGCAAAACTCGTTCTATTCGAGGATTACACAATTGTTTTGTTTATTTGACGCATATCTTTTTATAATATTTAATAGCAAAACCACAATAAATCAAAGGCGCGTGAAAATTTTCAATGAAACTTATATACACATTTACAGTAAACTACATTGCGCAGTAATATTTGAGGGATATAATAACGTAAAAGAGTCAAAAACTTTTATACATTTTGTTACGATGCAAACAAATATGACGTGTCACTCATTCAGTGTTTTGTACCGTCTTCGTCCATTTTATATTGCGAGACAAAGTAGTTAAATCACAACGTTCATTGTATTATATTATAACATTTGTTCCGTCGGTATTAGAGACGTTTTTGCATTGACGTAAGGTTTATTTTACTACACTCTTATGCTAGTATAAGGCTTTTGTATTGCGATTGGCAACTTAATCGATCGTACTAAGGCTTCTTTACTGCGATTAGCAACTTTTTTGGCCGTATTAATGCTTCTTTAATGCGGTTGGCAACGTATTAGAGCGTACTAATGCTTCTTTAATGCGATTGGCACTTTCCATGACAACGATAATGCTAATAGCGCAGACATAATGCGCCTGTATTGCTATTAAATAACCTATATAGGATCTCAAGCTGGGTAATTTGTGCCCATTTAAGACCTATATCAGCACTATAAACGTTTATAATGCTACTATAAAACGAACTCAAAATGCTAAAAGCATACAGATATGCTGTAAGACGGCCGTTATACTGCTTTGATGTGTTACTTGGGTTGTTAACCAAGGGTTAAAAGTGACCCATTTCACCTGAGATATTTCTGGCGCTCGAACGAAGTGAGAGCGCCAATAGTTCGAGGGTGAAATGGGTAATTTCACCCGAGTTAAATACTCTGCTTTACATTTCGACTGTGAGGAAAGTACAATACCACACGCACATTTTATAAAAAAGGTATATAAAGAATAATCTATAAAAATGTTGAGTAAAATT
Source organism: Pammene aurita (assembly GCA_947086415.1). NCBI lineage: Eukaryota > Metazoa > Arthropoda > Insecta > Lepidoptera > Tortricidae > Pammene > Pammene aurita. The sequence goes on from OX352304.1 coordinate 13,243,840, forward strand.
TGAACAATTTGAAAAATACTAATTGAATGTTTTGCCGGTGGTTGGGGAGCAGGGCATCCGGGTGGACACCGGCTCAATCCAAAATTAACACAGCTAATTACTTTCCACCCTAGGGATGGAAAAGCAATTTTTCACCCGGCTATCTATACCCAGGAAAATAAAACTTTCCGAACAGGAGAAATGAAAAAAAGTTTTTAAGAGCAAGTTTGGCCTCGCCAGCCACATAAGAGCTAATAAAAGGATAAATCCTTAATTGATAGGGTCGCCGTCATCGAAATCGATATGGAGGACAACCTGAAAAAGGATTCTTTTAAACCATCGGGTTTACAGATTAACCACTCAACCACTTCTCTCAAGGCTCTCAAACCGATCGCAATTCTGTAAGGGCAAAGGTCAACGGAAGCCTACTCTCAAGCAAACGCGGGTCACTGACCCGAGATTAGTTAGACAGGCGATTCGCGTTCGTGTCGTTTTTATCTCGGCTTTTTGTCAAGCGAGCGTGCGTTACCCTCGGTCTACATTCAGGTGTACATTCCTACAGGCGTTGTCAGTGTACGAGAGTACATTAAACATAATAACAAGTACCTATAACAACTGAGCATAGCAACTGAGAAATTGCTACACGCGGTTCTGTTGTGCGTTAAAACTCCTTGACGGATTTCGATGAAATTTGGTTTAAGTAAAAAGAATTTATATACAGTAATAATATGTAGTAACAAAACTGCTGGTGATCCGTTTAAGGGCATAATTGGTATCGTATTCTAATTATAAAAAAATAAGAAAAAAAAAAATGATTTTAAAAAAAAAGAAAAAAAATGGCCGTCTTGGACGACTTGGGTTGCGAGGTGAAACCCGATAAACTCGAGCTAATAGGTTTTTGAAAATAGAACAATAAGTACATACGTTAGGTGCTTATTTAAATCAAAAATGATTTCTACTTATCGGGTTTCACCTCGCAACCCTCGAAATACATTTTTTTCGGGTAAAAAAAAACTCCTATATTTTCTTACTCGGAATACGATACCAATTATGGCCTTGATCGGATCACCAGTATTTTTGTTACATCCTGTATAAGTATAATCTAGAAAAATACCTGCATAAGTATAATCTAGAAAAATAACTGTATAAGTATAATCTAGAAAAATACCGCATCATCACTTACCATCAGGTGAGATCGCGGTCAAACGTCTGCCATTCTCCATAAAAAAAAAATACATGGGAAAACTTTTGACAACAGATTTCATATTTTGTGGATAAAATTTAGTAAGAAAGTAGGTACTTAAGGGCGGGGTAGAGGGGCAGTGGACGAAGCCGCGGGCAGAAGATAGTGTTTTACTGTACAGGTTTTTCAAATTATTTTACTTTGGGTATTAGCATAGGTTAGGTACGATTGTTTACTATGATTTTACGTTAATACTATTGCAATAATGAAGCCTTCAAATATGCAAAGTTACAAATACTTTAATTACGAGGAAAAAAAATCCCTTTCTGAAGCAGGACGTTTTATTGCATTATTCCGTTTTCCTTATTGCGATTAGATCATTCATGCCATGCCTATATATATAATGTATTTATAGGTATTATAAAATCTTAACTAACTGAATGATAATAAATTACCGATTTCACTAGGTAATCTCATATTTGAGAATCGCCACCACCCGGGATAACGCAATCATTTTTAAAACTAGTTTGAAATCGAGTTTTATACTAAAGTATTAAGGTTAATTTTATAACTGCACCGTCATGTAAGATATATCAGTTAAGTGTCGACTCGCCAGCAAGGTCTCATTTAAAAAGGTCGTAAACGCAATGTACTGGTAACTGGTATAAGTCTTTATTGAATTAAAGGACTATGTAGAAGTGAATGCGAGGGCCCTAGCTCTTATCAATATGACGATAGAGTATAATTTCGCTAAATCCAACTGCAAGAAGAAGGGTATGCTTACACGTGGAACGTTGGCCACTCACGCGTTGGCGCGTTCCAGAGGCGGCATTAGTTTGGACTGAAGCGTTGAAATTATGACAAGGTGATTAACAGGGCTTATATTATTTCTGAATGTGTCTAGGACTGTGAGAGTTTGCTCATTAAAATGTTGTGTCTATTTGAGTTGTCTGTTTGAAATTTTGCGGTTTAAGGGTTTGGAACGAAGCTGCCTCTGGTTCTAAATGTTTATTTTATTGTTATGTAGATTGTAGGTATTAGATTTAATGTAAGTATATTATACATATTATATTTTAGAATATTTCATAAGTAAAGAAAGATTATATAAGTCCCAATGAATTACTCATAAGTGTATATTTACATCATATCGAACAGATTATGTTAAATAGAAGTTAGTAAAAACAGCAAAAAATAGCTGATCTGCTGATGTAGTTCTAGAATCTATTTACAGTTGCATTTTGCTTGATTTGATCTCAGACTAAAACACCTTAATTTAAAAACAAAACCGAAACGTTAAACATCCCAAATCCCTAATCTAGCTTTCCTTAATAGGTAACACTGAAAGCAAACATGGAAAGAGTAAAACTAAACATAAAAGCTCACTGAAATACGAGCCGAATATAAACACGAGGCACAAATTCATTGTTTCGGCACAAGAGTTTCAGCGAAAAACGTAAAAAAGGGGAAAAAAGCGGAAAAACAAGGTGGCGCAGTCCCGACGGTGAAGCACAAGCAAAACCTTGCTTTTTGCAAAGTTTAGTGCCCGTGGTCGCTAAGCGAGGTTTCACAAGCCGCAACGCAGCAGGTGAACTATGAAATCGGTTTATATTGTGAACAAATGTATAGTACATACTAGATTTATAAAGGAAATTTAACAATAATGAGCCTGTAATACATAGCCAGTGTTTTATTACAATCGTGATGTAAATAAGATTTCTCAGCCGTGAAAATAATTTTGATAAAGATTATATACCTACTTCACACATGGAAATGAAGTCTAAGTATACTATGACTTCATTTCCATGTGTGAAGTTGAATCTGCAGTTTTAGATATGTGTTAAATTTTAGCTGCTCAACAAATTATTTAGGAGAGGAAATTATAGGTCGAAACCATGTCGAAACAAACAATAACACTGAGTGTCAATTAGACGAAGCAATAATTCAGATTATCCTAATTTATATATGAATGTCAGATTAAGCCATTCTATTCCTTTATCGAAGTATTCTTAAACTGCGTGTTAGATACTAGCCTAAGATGGTTATCGTTAGTCCCATAGCTGTCACGTTCTCACAAGTATGTAAGTCCGAAAGTGACGCATAACACGATAGGCGATAAAATTGCAACCAGCCTATCCATTCGGACGGAGATTTCGCGCTCACATTAACACAATTAGAATAGACAAATCACCGTCCTATATATATCCGTATTGTTCGTAGTACAGCTATAGGTGCGGGTTAAAATAGCCGATGTACATAAATAAAATACAAATCGGATCTCACCCTCCGGCCTTGAGCGATCGCCCCTATGGTATTGGTAATAGCAAAACACTCTGAGCTTTGGTAGACTTAAACTCGTCGTAATAAACGTTAAAACTGATCAGTAACAATGTCGACGAGGGTGCATACCCCTATGGATACGGAGTTGTAAATTGAAGGATATTGCAGTCGCGTCAGCGGATAGGCGTTTTATTATAATGTTTGATTAAAACGCTAGTGTCGATGAGAGCGGGATTTCATTTTTTAATTCATAAATTTAATGTCGTTTAATGGAAATTGTAAGTGTACTATTACGGCGTTATTAAAGTTTAGAATTCTCGACGTTTCCCGTTTTGTATGGGAACGTTCTCACTCGAGAATATTTCGAGAACGTTTTCGAGAAAGGCACGTCTCTAGCTGCTAGCTGTGTATATCTAGGTAGAAATTTTTGAAGTGAAAACTTCTTTAGCGGCGCTGTGCACTTTTTTAACCGAAGACGGATGATGACTTGATGAGACAAAACCGCTCTTTCTCAACGTTTCATCCTTAAAAACCTAAGGCTAAAAATATCCTAATATTATCATGATAATTAAGTGCTATGCTCTTACAACATAGGCTTCTCATTTAGGTTCATCTACATACTTACTTCATAATCGAAAATGGGTAGCACAGGAATTTTAATACGACCGTTAATGCGTTAACGAACAAGAACTTTTTACCTACCTTTTATAGCACGACGGTGGCAAACAAGCATACGGCCCGCCTGATGGTAAGCAGCTACCTTAAGCTATGGACGCCTGCAACTCCAAAAAAAGGAGGATTCACTGTGTTGACGGGTAAAGGAACAAGAAGGTCCCTCATCGTCAACACACTGGGTCCTCTTTGAGCTCTTTGGCAACCTTACTCACCAGCAGGAACACAACACTATGAGTAGGGTCTAGTGCTATTTTGCTGTGGTTTTCTGTAAGGTGGAGGTACTTCCCCAGTCGGGCTCTGCTCCAGATTTACCTACTTGTGACTTTAAAACCACTGATTTTTGGCAAATGCTTTTTAAACTACATCGTTTGTCTCTGCTTTGTCATAAAGCAGAGGGAGCGGAAAATAAGCTAACAAGATTAGACGTATTAATGACATCAATTTGTAATGGCCATGTCGAAAACATATAAAAATAATCCCAAACCGTGTCATAAAATCGTTTCAAACCGCATTAGATCTGATATTTCGAGATAAGGTTATTTAAATCAGAAATCAGAACGCTTGTTATTCAGTGAGTCAACGTAACAATATTGAAGTAGGCAAAGATAAACAATGTGCGGATTGGGCACATAAAACTAATGCTAGCGAGAGAAATGGTTACAGCGATTCATGAGATAAATAGGCGACGTGGAAAGGCGAATTAGGCCAACGCTCTGTGATCAGAAATGTAAAGGTTTGCGCGCCGGCCGGTACACGGCGATTTTTTCCTGCGCTAGAAACGCGCGACTCTATTGCACCTTTTTGTCATAATGATGAATAAATAGTTTACTAACATTTTCATAGATTTCAATGTGATATTAAGAACGATTGTGTTGTTACCTGTAATTAGTGCTTGATAGGTACTTAATATACTTTTTTGGGAAGTGCAATTCGGTTGGAAGCCTTGGTGCGACTGTAGCGTTATTGCGGCAAAAAGTCGCCTAGAAACCGGTCGTAACCTATAGTCTGGTAGTGTTAGCAATCTGTTGGTTGTAAGTTCGTGTTCGTACCTAAACCGCGGCCTCTCAAATGCTATGATAAATATTTCATAGTGCCGTGTAAGCTAAAGACTAGATATGTGTAAAGATTTAAGTGGTTTTAGCGAAGCAGATATTTGATATATATAACTCTATCTGAAAACTCATAAATAAAAAATCTGACCTAGGTTTTTAAAAGGAAATATCAATACCTAACCTAGTTGCAGCAGTAGGCTCATATATTTATCTACTAGAATATAATATGTTAAGTAGTTTTTTCCAAGCCACAAGCGGAAAACCCATTTAGCCAAGCGTCGATCAACACAAACTCGACACTTTAAAGTATTAATATCTACCTAGTAGAATTTTATTTATCTAGTTTATATCTTACTTACCTTACACAATTACGAAGAGAATTTTCCATGCTATTTTCTATTAGCTATCCAAATTGACCTGCGAACTACGAACTACTATGGTATGGTAATTTACCTTACATAGTGTTAAAATAAGACACGAAAGAGTGTAAATAATTAGCCGTAGAAATAACATAACTATGTTACAAAAAAAAACAACATGAAAGTGATATATCGTTGGCCGTAAAGTTGCCTAATACCTAGTGTAGGTAAATTGTAAATTGCAGAAACGTGTATTTATTTTGGAGCGAATGTGGATGTGAAATATTTCGAGATATTTCGTTATAAACATTCTCGGAGATCGAGTTATTTTGAGCTCTGATAACATACAAAATTAATTCTATGAATTTAGCTTAGGACGCCGAACGCAAAGAGCCGTTATATTAGGAAATATATTGAATATATTACAATATATCAGCTATCTAGATCGTTTGTATATGGGAATCTCAAAGAACGTATCTCCGTTGTTAACGAAAGACTTATAACTTTGATTTGTATTCAGTTGGCGATGCGTAGGTATATTACGACCTACCTACGTCTAAGAAACATACAACGAATTGGGTACGATAGACTAGGCTGTCTCATTAACAAGGCGTTTACAGATGAAGATTTCTTTGATCGGCATTAAAATTCCACCCAATTTTTTAAAATTAATATTAACATAAGCAAGTTGTAAAATGAGTTACCCAATTAGATTGTCCTTAAAGCACCTCTTAAAACCGATTCAAGACCATTAGAAAGCATTTAAGTACTTATATACGCCATTCAAAAATAGAAGTGTTAAGCAATCACAAATTAATCGCATGTTACAATAAGATTGTAAGTTAAATGAACTTTAAAAATAACTACCTAATAATTTCTAAGGTTCCTAAACTATCCTGGGCGTATAGCTCATGTCGAACACTGGTCAAATGGCTCAACATCAACAGTTGGTTTGACAGCCAAAATTGCAAGTGATTTTTGGTACATTTGACACATTAACTAACTACTCGTACGTAGTACCGGAGTAATCTGCAATTACAGGAAAAATCACACGCGATTTCCCATCTACAGAGTCATTCAAACTTAACTACCCTAACGTCTAATCGCGAGTAGGTAAAAACAGATGCAGATTTGTCACAAATCTTTTATTAATAATAGATAGGCAGAAGAGCCGACGCAAAGTCGCGACTCTCAAATGAGGCAGGCCCGCCCATCGTCCCACTAACCAGAGTCGACTGGTCACTCGTCTGGCTCTGGATACGCACTAATAAATTGCTATGTCGCTCCACAAAGAACTATGCCAATATTTTTAATATGTTAGAGTCTCACGAAAGTTTTATAGTTAAAACTATGGCAATATCTATGATTGAGTTCAGTTGTGGTACTTGTGGTCGGCGTTGTTAGTTCAAATTTTTTGATCTTGCCAGCTAATTAGGTACGTCTGCACCTACTCGTACATACCGTAATTTGGTATAAATATACGACGTAATTTACTATTTACGGTATGTCTACCTGCTAGTAGACATAATAAAATATACATATGTAGAGTGCTTTAGGCGAAATGACATATTCTCCTTCTTTTTTTTCATAGCAGGAAAACAGGTGAATGTCTTACCATGAGATTTAACCTACTATCCGCCTTCTGTCTGCCTCATTTTCTCGAAAGAGACCAGAAACGAGCCCTTGGTAAAATTATATACGCAATTTATTAAAACCTACATTAGTCGTATTTCAGATCGCGAACTTTCACATTTATTGCTTATAATATTAAGTATGTGCATACAAACATATTAATGGAATTTGATTTAAACGATCACACGGGCAATGCGTGTTCGTAACAATACCCGTCATGAATACATTTGGAATTAATTAATTAAAATATCCGACGTTAAGGCTGACCGACCCAACACGACATTCTAGCGGTTTTAAGTACATTATAATACAAATACTTATTTAAATAGTGTTCACGCAAATCAGCGCCATCTAGTTCAAATGTATTCAAGTCTAATAGAGTGAATGCGCACGATCTTTTGTTCTTGTCGCGCGGTCTGATATTGCTGGATCTGTTCCCCTGGCCGTCGTAGAAGACGGACGCGCTGTCATGTAAAGCCAGTGGCTAGTTTTCTGAACCGTGGTCGCCGCCGATCAACGGTGTTTAATCCGCGTCGCGAGCGGTAATCTAATTCGCTGTACGCGAACCCTTTGTAAAGTGTAATTTAGGCTAAGTTCAAGAGAAATATACGTGTAAAGAGTGACCGTTGTTTCTCTTCGAAACCCATCCGCCATTACCGCAGCAGGCGTGGCGGCGTATCCGTCAACGAAAAGGACGGTGGTGGCTCAAAGAAAATCTCTGCAGCAGCGTGCCGGAGCGACTCGGCAGCTACAGAGAAGTATTAGATGTACTTAACCGGCCTACCGCGGCGACTGGGCTAGTATTGCGTACATTTTTGGTGTGACCCATGAGAGGGAACAACCGCACGATAATAACAAAACCCGTGATTTGGGAAAATATAAAATAAAATCCCGTGATTGGGGCAAGATTGAAGCAATCCAGGGCCAAGAATCGCGCCACGGCAATCAAGGATTCGTCCAGTGGAATTTGGCATTCATTGTGTGAATCAGTGCGCGATTACGTAATAACATCCCGAACAACGTGAAACGTGTCATTGTAGGACATTTGGAGGTCGGCATAGTGAAGTGAAGCTACATCCGGTTGACGTTTACCGGTTTTGTTCTGAGTGAACGAACTGAATGATAGAACGTGTAGCGTCCATCCGGAACGACGTCGGGCGTCGTGGCGACAACCTTAGAGACTTTATTATCTGTGACATTGAACTTCATTGACAAACGTCAGTGTCAAAAGTCAAATTGTGTTGTTGTGCTATTTGTGATAGATTTCTCAACTATATTACGTGAAATAATTAGGATTAGATTAAATTGGATAGAATATAGCTTGGAATTGGGTTGTAAATAATCACAAATAGGTGATTGATTGAAAATACGCGCGGCGCGGTGAAGTATTTGTGTTTTACCAGGTAAGTGAATATCTATTCACAACATGTCACTCAAGGCTAAGGTACAGTTGGGTACGAGGTATCAAATGCTTATTGATTACGCTGGCACGGTGGCTGCCAGGTCCGGATCGTCAGCGACAGCGGTGGCCAAGCGGCATTTTGATCAGGTATATAAAACATATATCACGGCCTATGAGGCAGTACTGACAAGCGATACGGAACTAACAGAGGCGGAACGTCTCAAGTACCAGGAGCAGTTCGCCGAGATCAACCGACTTCTTATCCAACTGGATGAGGCATCAGGTGAGGAGTCAGAACAGACAGCTGGTGCAGCTAAGTATCACAGCAAGGTTAAGTTGCCTTTGGTACAACTGCCAACATATGGCGGGGATATGACAGAATGGATGTCATTCTATGACCTTTTTATGGCATTAGTGGATGCAGGTCCATTGTCTGATGCCGAGAAACACTACTACCTTCGAACGTCCTTGAAGGCTGAGGCCTTGACGGTAGTACAACACTTACCTATGGATGGAGCCAGCTACTCTGTAGCATTTGATCTTCTTAAGAAAAGGTACCATAACTCCCGACAGCTTGTGGACACCTTCATTGCGCGGATAGTCAATCTGCCCAATGTCGGGGGCCCGAATATAAATTTGCGAACTCAGTTTTATGATCCTCTGCGCGAGTCGATTCAGGCCCTAGAAAAGTTGAAGCAGCCGGTTTCTGAGTGGTCGTATTTAGTTGTTTACATGATGTTACAGAAGCTGCCTATTCGCATCAGAACCCTATTTGAGGAACGCTGTGGCAGGGATCCTCAAGTTCTGTCAACGCTCGATCAGCTGCTGGCACTGCTGGATGAGCAGTGTCGGGTGCAGCAGGCAGTTCCCACTGCGGCAGCGGGAAGAGCACCGATGGGACGGCAGTCACCGAACAAGGGAAGACGCGGCAGAGCGTCCCCTCCACGTGTCCTAGCTGCGGAGCTGGAAGAAGCTGATCAGGTGAATCAGTCTAAAGGTCTGTGCACGTACTGTTCCAGTAATGCACACTCTATATACAAATGTCCATTCTTCGCAAGTCTAGCTGTTTCGGAGAGGAAAACCTGGGTCAGAAAGAATGGTGCATGTTTTAAATGCCTTCGCTCTCATTACGCGAGAGAGTGTATGGCTCGTAATTGGTGCGGTGCGTGCCAGTCAGGGTCGCATAGCCCGTTGCTGTGCAGGGAGGAAGCGGAAGCCGCGGAAGCAGTGCACAGGGTCCATGAGCGAACCCCGGTCCCACCCACCAGAAGGGTAAGTACACCACCACAGCGTAGGTCCCCACCACGACACAGGGTGTCGACCCCGCCACAAGGGTCTTGGGCGCAGCGAGCTCAACAACCCCGCACGAGCCCGCCAAGGTGGAGAGAAGAGACTAGGTCGCCTCCTCCACAGCAGGTCCAGCCAGCTCAATTGATGACTGCTGGTCACATACCGCGCCCTCCGGTGGGAACGAGGGCCCGCCAGGCGCAGGAGTCTTTCCACAGCCTACGTTTCGGCACTCGAGGCAGCCCTGAGCGCCGTTCTTGAAATAAGGCTGCTGTTGATGTGCCATCGGAACCCCGGATGATGATGCCATCGATTCGGGTCAGTCCTACTGCAAATGTTATGGTAAGGTCTGGCCGAGGCAATTATATTATGGCTAGATCCCTATTGGACACCGGCGCGGGATGCTCGATAGTTAAGAAATCATTTGCAGATAAAATAGGATTACATCAACAGTATATAGGAAGTAACATTGTTGGGATCGGAAACCAACAGGTCAAGGTACCCGGTACCATTGCTAAAATAGTATTTAAGCCAGTAGGAAAATTAGTCCCTATAATTAGCGTTGTAGCAACCGCCATGTATACCGTTACGGGAAATATTCCGGCCTGTAACCATTACCTGAAGGCCCACTTAGATACGTCTAAACTCCGCCTGGCCGATCCAGATTTTGACAAATCTCAAGATGTAGACATCATTTTCGGTCTGGATGTGCTTAATTATATGTTCACTGGTTCAAAGATGCTCACGAACATTACAGGAGTGGAGGCCTACGGTACCTGGTTTGGAGATGTCCTCATGGGAGCCATCTGGACACACCCTGCTGACACCTCGGCCCAGCAGTCGAGAGGAACGTCCGTGGAAGACTACGGCGTGCACGCTACCAAGCTTGAAGAGGTGCTGGAGAAGTTCTGGAAGGTGGAGCAGCCTCCAGAAGACCCACCAGATCATCCGGAACATTTGGAATGTGAAAGGTTGTATACTTCTACTACTAAACGTATGCCTGACGGGAAATACATGGTGCGGCTGCCCTTCTTGTCAGACAGACCCACGCTAGGCGAGACCAGAGCCATCGCTGTACGCAGGCTTCATTCGTTGGAGGCGAAGCTAGCCAAGAACCCAGTCTTGGCTGAGAAATATAAGGATTTCATGCGGGAATATGAGTCGCTAGGACACATGTCTAAATCCAGTTACCAGTTTGACTCTGAGCACTGCGTTATTATTCATCATGCGATTTTCAAAAAAGATTCAAATAAGCTTCGTGTCGTCTTTAATGGAGCATCGAAGAGTAGCAATGGCGTAGCTCTTAATGAATGCCTGCACTCAGGCAAGCCTCTTCAGAATGATATTACAAAGATATTGTTGAATTTCAGACGGCACCAGTTCGTGTTCACGGCCGACATCCGGATGATGTTCCGGCAGACGTGGATACACCCCAGTGATAGGCGCTATCAGCTGATCCTGTGGCGTGAGGACCCGTCGCAGGACATACAGGTTTACGAGTTGAATACTAATACCTACGGACTACGGTCAAGCCCTTTTGTCGCAATACGGACGCTGTTGCAGCTAGCCGCGGATTGGCAAGCTCAGCATCCAGGGTCTCCAGCTGCAGACGTCATACGACGTCAGAGCTACGTCGACGACCTTTTGGTTGGAGCAAACTCCATTACAGAGGCTCGGCAGCTTCAATCGGAGCTCATAGAACTCATGAGCAGTGCCGGCTACGAGCTCAGGAAATGGTCAGCTAACTGTCACGAGTTACTCCGGGACCTACCACAGGAGTATTGTGAGGTGCCTCATCAATTCGACGCTGAAGACAGGAGCCTCATAAAGGTATTGGGAATACAGTGGAACCCGGTGCACGACACCATGTCGTATCAGGTCAATGTACCGTTGGGGCAGGCGGTAACGAAGCGAAGCGTTTTAAGTACTATAGCTAGGCTTTATGATCCGTGCGGTTACTGCGCACCGATTGTCTATAGATTCAAGCTGTTCATGCAGTCATTGTTTACCGATGGAATGACGTGGGATGAACCGCTCCTAGACACTCAGGAGGTTCAGTGGAACGAGTTGGTTCAGGATTTAAACCATTTGTCTCAATTACAGATCCCTCGTTGCGTCGCGTTACCAGGATCTGCCTCCTACTCACTCCACGGGTTTGGAGATGCCTCGGAGCAGGGCTATGGAGCGTGCGTGTACCTTCGGACAGAGGACACGTCAGGAAACGTCATGGTACGGTTAGTCCTAGCTAAGACCCGAGTGGCGTCGAAGAAAGTCAAACAAACCATTCCGAAGAATGAGTTGAACGCAGCTCATATGGTTTGTAAACTCCTGAATCATGTCGCAGCGGCCTATGAAGACGAAATCGAGATTGATAGCATAAATGCGTGGTCTGATAGCAAAATCACGTTGTGTTGGCTTAACACAAAACCACATCTGCTCCAGACATTTGAATGTAACAGAGTACAGGATATTCAGCAGTCGAAGCGACCAATGACATGGCGCTATGTCCGAGGTGAGTCCAACCCGGCCGACGTCGCGTCCCGAGGCGCTACAGCAAAGGGGCTCCTTAAATGCAAGTTGTGGTGGTCGCCGGAGTGGCTGCTCAAGGAGGAGTCGCAGTGGCCGACGATGCGGGTCACCATGTCACCGGAGCTGCCAGGGTTCAAGGAGCTGGTTCATGTCGCCAATGACGAGCAGACATGGGAGGACTTATTACTGTCGAGAGTCAGCTCGTATAGTAAACTCATAAACGTGACGTCGTACGTTTTGAGATTTTGCAGGAATATTCGTTTGCCGAAGCAGCAACGAAATTTAAAACAGAACCTTACCATCGAGGAAAATCGTGCAGCAACGGATCACTGGGTCAAGAAGGTTCAGTTGGATGCATACCAAGATGAAGTCATCTTACTGAAAAAAGGGAAGCTGGTATGCAAATCACTTCAGAAGTTGAGCGTCTTCGTGGACGATAATCATTTTATTCGAGTCGGAGGCAGACTACGTAATTCAAGCTTACGTTATGACGCAAAGCACCCAATGCTTATACCTAAGGACCATCGATGGTCGCAATTATTGATGGAGCACTATCACCGGATCTATTGTCATGCTTCGACAAGCGCCCTGATTAATATACTTAGACAACGATACTGGATTCCGTCAGCACGGCGTCAGGTGTCACGTGTCATCAGGGGTTGTATGTCATGTTTCAGATTCAACGCGACAGATCAGGCGCCTTTCATGGCTGATCTGCCCGCGGACCGCGTCACGGCGACGCGTCCATTTTCCGGCGTAGCGACGGATTTCGCTGGCCCCTACTTGGTTAAAAGTAGCCAGCTCCGGAATGCTAAATCTGTTAAAGCTTACCTGTGTGTTTTTGTATGTGTAGGTACCAAGGCGGTACACCTCGAGGTCGTCTCGTCGCTGAGCACCGAGGCATTCATCGCTGCGTTCACACGGTTTGTGAGTCGACGTGGGCTGCCCGCCCTCGTCCGGAGCGACCAAGGTACCAATTTTAAATCTGCTAGCTCATACCTCCGAGAGGTTAACCAGTTCTTGCTTGACAACGAAACCATTCTAGAGGATGAGTTTCGTCGCCAAGGCGTCCGCTGGGAGTTCAATCCTCCCGGCGCCCCTCACATGTCTGGTCTAGTGGAAGCAGCGGTCAAGAGTAGCAAGAACCTGCTTAAACGAGAGATTGGGGACCGTATCCTGACCTTTGAAGGTCTGCAGACGGTATTCTGCAGGGCGGAAGCTATCCTCAACTCTAGAGCGCTGGTTCCAATGTCCGAAGACCCTTGTGACCTGGAAGTTCTCAGCCCAGGTCATTTTTTGATAGGTCAACCTTTGGTATCCTTACCTGAACCTTCCTGAAAGGACACGAATATGTCACGGCTGTCGCATTTTCAATTTATTCAAGCTGTAACTCAAAAGTTTTGGGCTAGGTACCACTTAGAATATTTAAATAATTTGCAAGCCCGTAACAAATGGAATAGACATGTACCTAATGTAGCATTAAACGATTTAGTCTTGATAAAGGATGAAAATTCCCCGCCTCTACAATGGCGTCGAGGTAGGGTCATTCAAGTTTTCAAAGGCTCCGACGGGGTCGTCAGGTCTGTAAAGTTGAAAACACAGATAGGCGAGCTTGTACGCCCCGTTGTCAAATTATGTAAATTACCTATGGAGCTTTAATTATTTGAGTAGCTCTTGTAAATTACCTATGGAGCTTTAATTATTTGAGTAGCTCTTGTAAATTACCAATTATAAATCTGGTTTAAATTGTAGCAATTCGTACTAATTATCGTGAACTATGTACCACTGTTTCCTCGGGAAACCATGTAACTAACTTAGTAAGTAGCTTACCTTTATTGTTTTTAAACTTTCTTGATTCATATTTTGATATATGTTGGAATGTTATTGAGTGCAAGTGCACTGGATGGTCACAGATTACTTATGCTGTAGACAACTCATGTAACATTTATTAGTGTTAATAATTGTTTGTTTTCATATCTCTTGTTTATGCTAGATCGTAGCGATGTAAACTTCAGGTCTTCAGCTCACCTTTTCCCTGGGCCGGGAAAGAATGTTCACGCAAATCAGCGCCATCTAGTTCAAATGTATTCAAGTCTAATAGAGTGAATGCGCACGATCTTTTGTTCTTGTCGCGCGGTCTGATATTGCTGGATCTGTTCCCCTGGCCGTCGTAGAAGACGGACGCGCTGATATGTAAAGCCAGTGGCTAGTTTTCTGAACCGTGGTCGCCGCCGATCAACGGTGTTTCATCCGCGTCGCGAGCGGTAATCTAATTCGCTGTACGCGAACCCTTTGTAAAGTGTAATTTAGGCTAAGTTCAAGAGAAATATACGTGTAAAGAGTGACCGTTGTTTCTCTTCGAAACCCATCCGCCATTACCGCAGCAGGCGTGGCGGCGTATCCGTCAACGAAAAGGACGGTGGTGGCTCAAAGAAAATCTGCAGCAGCGTGCCGGAGCGACTCGACAGCTACAGAGAAGTATTAGATGTACTTAACCGGCCTACCGCGGCGACTGGGCTAGTATTGCGTACAAATAGGTACTTTGAATAAGAGAAACAATGCCTACAGGAAAATAAGTATAAAGTTAATAATAATAACTAACGAACGATCTTTTCCAAACAAGACTACCTAAATTAGTAGGTGTTGCAAAACCACGGAAACCTCTTAAACTAAAAACAATAACATTACCAAAGTAATTCATAACTTTGTGTAGTCATTCAGAGTTTCCATTGTTTGACAATCAAAATGTACAAATTGTTGATAGCAAGGCCACCACCGCTTTAAAATACACCTGTACAAACATCGCGAATACGAATGCCAAATTATTTACCAAGCGACCTTGAGGGAAAAATTAAAGATTACATATTTATTACTTATTGCGCATAAGTGAAATTATTATCTTATCACAAATAATATAACCCGATATGCAAACTATACCGATTCCTCACAAATTTATCCTACTAGCTTTTGCCCGCGGCTTCGCTCGCGTTAAATTCGGGGTAACAAACCATACAAACTTCCACCCCCCATTTTAGGGAAGTGGGGGGTTAGAAAGAGACAAAAAGTAGCCTATGTCACTCTCCATCCCTTCAACTATCTCCACTTAAAAAATCACGTCAATTGGTCGCCCCGTTTTGCCGTGAAAGACGGACAAACAAACAAACAAACGCACACATACACTTTCCCATTTATAATATTATTATGGAAGTATGGATTTTGCCTGAAGTTTTAGAGTATCGTCAAATTTTGGTTAATTAGTACTGACCAAATAAACAAATCAATTCAAAACTAATTAAGGGGGAAGCCGGTAAAAGCTAATAATGATGAAATTGATATTGATGAAGCTTAGATGGCGCTATGCCGATATCAACGATTGTACTTTTTGGGTTGGCTGGAAGAGATCCCTATCAAGGATAAGTTCACCTTTGTGCATATCTTTTATATTTGTTACTGTTGTTTTTATGTTAAGTATACTTACTTGTTTATGTGCAATAAATTGATACAAACATACACACATACATACTTTTTGTAGGAAAATCAAGACTTTCATAGACCATCAGACAATGAAATAGAGATTTTCCATTTTTTAGGTTTAGTAACTGAAGTAACTACTATACTGTTAATTACAGACATCATTTCTTACATCGTATGTCCTGTTGTTGACAAAGAAAGAGACAATTTGAATACCTACTGCCCACAGAAATGGATACTACTGTGACCATACTAGATAATTCGTTAAAAATTTCTAAAACAAATTATACTTTATATCCTTAAATAACACATGGCGGGCTTCCATTTAATTTATTCCATCAGCTATTAACACAACAATTAGTTTCTGTTTTACAAACATTTGGGACCATTAGCTGGCGTAGCGTTATGTTAAAGGAACATTAACGAACGTTACACCTACTGTTTCAGATTAAATCAAATCTGTTTGCGTAGCGACTACAGTACTAATTTCGAGAACAGTACTGTAAGTATCTTTAAGTCTTTAACTACTAAGAAACAAGTCAAACGTGACCATGATAGAAGAATATAGTATCGGTATATCGGTAAGGCTCCAGAGGAATAAAGGCCCCCAAAAATCCTTTGAATGGAAAATGACTATGAATGCATTTTGAATGAATGATATGTGAGTTCATATATAGCAAGACATTTTGATTCGATGCGGACCGCACTCAGATCTTTGCTGCGAGATTTCCTCAGTCAGATTACTGATTATTCGTAATAGCGGTAGCATTAATAACCCAGCATGGGAAGTGTTAGGTTAGTAATTAGAGTTCCGCAATCTGTATAAATTTAATAATGTCACGCCTTTCACCGTCGATCCGTGATGACAATATATAAATCTCAATCTAGGGTAAGGTGATCGGAAAGCAGTGTTTAAATATCTATGTTTATTTATTGCTTGGGCAGAATGTCACATTTCTATACTCTATTGGAGCGAATGTGCAGATAATCATGTCTAACAAAGTAAAAAGTATTGAGCAAGCTACACCTGGCTTTACTTCAGAAATTCAATGTTCGGAAAAATCTAGCTTAATCAGTTTGTATCCCCAACTTTAATGTCGGCAAATATGTAAAAATATAATAGAATGAGAAAATAAACTGATACATTACATACATTTCCAACAATGAATTCAGTTTTTATACTAATATTGGGCTTTTAATAGCCCAATATTAGTATAAAAACTGAATTCATCATGAGTACGGTATGAAATTATTAAACAGCTACTAGAGGTATAAACCACCAACGTCCGCTGTTACCATTGTGTACAAAGGCTGCCGGTGAAAGTAATGTATATTATTCCAGTCGATTATTATAGGTATAGTAATGACAGTGAACGATCCTTGGACGCCGAGTTGACGCGGGGGCGCCGTTCCACTTGTAGATTGGTGTTAGCGGGCCGCGACGGGGCGGCGGCTGTCCAAATGGAACCCACCCGAGCTGGGCCTCATTTCATTCATATTGACCCTTTAAAGGAAGTTCGTGACGATTTACGAATTAAAGAGGAAATGCGATGAATATAAATCATCAAATTAAGCTTCGGGATTTTGATTTCTTACTATTACAAGCCCCTACGTAGGGGGCTGTTCTATAATATTCCGCTAATGTATCCGTAATTACATGTTACTGTGTCGATCGGGAAAACAATAATTTACTTTTTTGAAAAATATAGTAAAAAATAACACTCTTTAATGATTAAGGAGGTTAATAGAATATCCTCTGTGTATTACCGATAAACGAAAAAAATTAACACCATTAGTCTAATCCCCACCATTGTTTGCAAAAAAACTAGGTACAACTTTTCCGAAAAGTTATAGGTGAAGATGACTGAAGTCTTCAGTCTGCATATTCTACAAAAAAAATCCTTTCGCGTGTTTAAGGGCCTTATCATACTTGAGCGATTTCAAAGCGATTTCTATACAAAACTCGTACGCGGCGAACTCGCGGCGTGTTCGCTCCCATATAAAACTTGCTCGCAAATCGCAAGTGCGATAACGCCGTAAGTTTAAAATATAGCTCGTTCACTATACGAGGATGAAGAACATAGGTGTAATAAAAAACCAACACACGATTAAGTATTTATAGAAAAATAACAGCAAGTTTCACAGAATTTCCGTTTTCCTTCTCAACAGATTATGCTATAAACATGTTTTCATGTACCTCATACGATTTGGAGTCTTTCATTTGTGTTGGCACGCTACGTCCACAAAATCTAGTCACGCACGGGCAAAATAAGTCTGCTCCAGAAAATATACTTGTCTAAGGCGATGATCCACTAGAGATGTGGAAATTAAGCTGCGTAGCTAAAAACTTATTCCACCAAATAGGATCGTCTATTTTCATAGTCTCAGAAATTGTCCTACTTTGGCCTAAGACCGTGTTCTGCGGTTGAAGCGTCACGTTTTATAGATTTTTTTGTATCTTCCTATAAAACATGACGCTGTGTGTTGTGTACGGCGTCACTTACCATGGCCCTTTCGCGATGTACCTGAATTTTGGTAGCATAGTTTTTCTCGCTCACCGTTTAGCTACCTCGAAAATCTTAAATGGAGCTTCAGCTTAATATCCGGGAGAGGGGCGTCGGCTTGGATATTATGGGTTTGTGCAATAACAAGATGTTCCTACGCCTACGCTCTCTTGAGGGCTCGTATTTGACCTTTACGTACATTCCACCCCCATTCGGGCGGCAGCCAAAGTAGAAGGTAAGGTTTACTTTGTATGGATCCAGCTAATGCAGAATGGTTATCAATGCTTAATAGATAAATTCTTGAGAAGAATCTGCATTTAACCTTTTGGTGCGTGCTAATTGGCGGTAGTATTTAGTTGTTTTTCATACTTAGGCAATTTCCTCAAAGCATTTATTCTTATATACGAAAATTATATCGTCTAATTGAACAACATTTTAACACAACCTTTGAATGAATTAGCGATTCTCTTCACAAACTCTCTGATCAGAAGCGATACATCAAAAGGCATGGAAAACGCGACGGACGCTATAAAACCATAACAAATTCCGCGCTCGCGCCGAAGTGCCAAATCCCTGACGACTCTCGCATTTTAAACAACACCCGGTTATTGATAGTTCGCCACGCGGCGTATTTTACTCAACGTTTGGTTAAAAAAACGCTTCAGCTGGAGCGGGCAGTTTTTAGTAAATATAAGTTGTCATAAGTTCATAACAGAAAGTAAATTATAATAAAGACTATGTACATGAAAATTTAACTAGATTGAATGAAGAATTTGTAAATATACAATAAAGGAGCGCATTTCTAATAGATGTAAATTTTTCATTTTTCCAGATCATAAATAGTGTATCGCAGGTAAAAAAACAAATGTGTCGTTTCAAAGTACCAAATGATTTTCCAATGACCTTTTTGTGTCAGTTTTAAATTAAACGCTGTGAATGGTATGTGATATTTAATTCTAAATTACAACAAGCTCGTGTGTAACAGCCATGATGCCATGAAACAGACAATATTTATCGAGAGAATTCAAGATTGACGTCGACCTAGTAAGCGAGCGACGTCACACCTCACCGATTGAGGCGTTTTTCGAGTGACAACTCACAACTTACTGAATTGGAATGTCAGCGGCGCATGTAGGAGGCATTTATGAAGCGGGCGAACACGAACAATAAAACATGGCGTTTGTGAAGTTTACTACCCACCGCGGCGGTTAACACGCTGTAAACGCGGCGCCCCTTTCGTTTAGATATTAATAATATTTATTGGGCTAATGTTTAGTTACGGTGTTTGAGACAAGTTTATATCTAATGTATTAATCACCAAGAGTCAATTAACGGTTGCGGACGTGTAGGACTTAATCTAATCTTTTCTTAGTTTTCTATATGGCAACTTTTCGTAACGAAACTGAGTCAATTATGGACTAAGAGCTGGCCACGTCATATATGACATAATAATGAGAGTGACAAAACCCGTCTGCTTAGATTGCTATACTAGTCTTCT
This sequence comes from Pammene aurita, assembly GCA_947086415.1. Classification (NCBI taxonomy): domain Eukaryota; kingdom Metazoa; phylum Arthropoda; class Insecta; order Lepidoptera; family Tortricidae; genus Pammene; species Pammene aurita. The sequence continues at coordinate 13,263,688 of OX352304.1, forward strand.
TACTAGATCCGGGCATCTGGCAGCTTTTAATGGGTGGAGGTTAGAGTGACAGACTAACAAAATTTTTGAATTGGAAAATAGTAATACCAAAATAGGTAAACACTGCCGAAGTTGTCTCGGTAATAAAGGACAGGACTTATATTTTAACATCAGAACAAAAAACATTGCGTATTATTACGGAAACAAAAACAGTAGGCGACAAACTATGAATTACATTATTCGTCCATTGGCACTACTTTCCCCGAACAGAAACTTTTGGCAATGATATAATCTAATTATTTATATAATTTCTCATATTATTTAATCAAATCCAGACCTCTAGGATTTGTTTTCTTGAATTGGTTTGCATTCTTTGACCTCCACCACTTTACAGCTGCCAGATGTCCAGATCTAGAAATAAGCATAGTATAGCAAACTGACAAGAGGGGTTTCGTTGCTCTCATTATTGTGTCACATACGACGTGGCTAGCTCTCCGTCTATTAAGGAAAGATTAAGTACACAAAGATACAAAAATTATGCAATTGACTCGTTTATCATTTAAGTTTTCTCATTATCGGGCATTTTCACTTAACTGTATACCATTAACGGCCGGTTAGCAATCGTCACAAAACTGACGGTCAATGTCAAATCCCACACATTTTGTCAGGAATGTGACGGTTAGACGTTACGACTTAAGTCATGCTTTAAAGTAGAAATAAAAATAAAAATGCCCTATCATATCATATTTCCTGCTTCTAACATTTAATCCATTGTTTTGTACAAAACAGTCAAAGAGTGAGTTCAAACTTAATTTCTCTATAACGCTCAATCCTTAGTAACTATGATTAGAAAATATAGGAAGAAAATGCATAAAGGGATAAGTAAGGGCTTGTGCGTGAAAGTTATTACTAGGTAGTGTAAGACAGAACTTACATTACGTAGCTAAACAGCAGTCAATTTACTAAATTTAATTAAAAATACGACTTTACAAAACAGGATTTAGCGCAGCCTACATGTTTATAAGGCATCGAATTTCTAATGGGCTTCCGTGGGAACGGGCATGCATTAATTCCTTCGCCGTTGATCGATGGCAGTGGAGGTTACCATCAAGTAGGGCTAATAAACGAAGTGGAATTGAATATCGATTAACTTTGCACTCAAGTTGATTATTTACGTTAACTCTGTTCTCAGTGTATAGTTCAGGCTCACTGATGTTCGCAATGTTCGCGTCAATTTAAATAATTTCTGAATAAACTGATCACTCGTCGAGGAATTTGGACATTGCATTTATATTGGATCGCATGCTTTGACATTTGCAACTCCCGAGAGTTTGGTAGACTTATCCATTAAAACAAATTAGAGAAAAAGTCAAGCATGTTCTGTTTATGTCCTAAATAATCTTTTGTCCTCCCAAGGGTTTTTTAGGAACGCCCAAGGGTTCATGAAGAGGTTGTTGGAGGCCCTTTGGAAAACTATGAATTCCAAAAATGAAAAGCTAGCCTAAATGTTATATCTACGATGAACAAGTGGTAAGTCGTGTGACCCTCATCGGGCGAGTTGTTCACAGAAATCTTATTAAACCTTTCATTTCAGGCTATTTTGGGCCAAACTACACGTCGAATGAAGGTCATTGAAGCGCAATATTGGACGTGGTATCGTAGTTAATTATGTAGGTATCGGTACATTTAATACACATTATTACTTTGACCTAATAACTGACTTCCGATTGACATAAAGATAAGCAATAAATGGATATTGAGCAACTCTATTTTGAAATAAATGTAACCTTTTTAAAAGTTAATTTTGATGGTGATATAACGGAAATTATATTAGCCAATTCATAGTTGCAAGAGTAATCCAGTTTCAGCGTAGGTTTTCCGTTTCAACCAATTAAATTTGTAATGAGCATTATACATTCAACAAAACTTTTAGTATAGATATTTGTAAGCCTGTTTGAAATTCATAGTTTATGTTAATTATCTTTTGATAATGATTTAATGATGTAAAAACAAAATCTAAAAGTAATACCTGACTACTTGAAGACTTCAAGACTTAATTAAACGATTCCTACATGTGTCGGAAGCCCGTGTTGCTCGAAGATTCCTAACAGAGTATACGCATAAAAATAATATGGGTAACTATAACAGTAGGTACCTAGGTATGTTACATTAAAGATACTACATTAGTAGTTTATGCAACAGTTGTATAAGAGGGGTCAAAAAAGGTGAGTGGCGTGGGTAACAATTTGAGCCGTAGGCGAAAATTGTTAAGAAAAACGCCACGAACATTTTTTTACCTACTTATACGACGTTGCATACAATACTTTTTCTACGAATACACTTACTTTTACATAAGATGCGAAATTAAAAACTTCATGGATATCGCAGTTATTTTGTCAATATAATCAACAATCATTTAAGTTTTACCGTTTAAAACACAATTTTTCAGTAATACTAACATTACTAACACAAATACACACCGTCGTTATTTGATCAATTATTAAAGAGCTATAGAGATTAGTAAAAATACCTAAATTGCTTTCAAAGTTTGCAATTCGCCCCAACAAACGAAACGTAAAAAACTACGAAGTAGGTCTGTGGTTCTTTAATTTTTTTCTTTTTTAAAGTTATTTTTTAGGGTTCCGTACCTCAAAAGGAAAAAACGGAACCCTTATAGGATCACTTTGTTGTCCGTCTGTCTGTCTGTCTGTCTGTCAAGACCATTTTTCTCAGGAACGCGTGGAGGTATCAAGCTGAAATTTATACCACATACTCAGGTCTATTGCCCCTTGGAGCTGTGAAAAAATCAAACTCAAAAGCCAACGCAATCAAAAGATACAGTCGTTTATGCTGCAAATTTTAGTTTTTCGGCACTCGCAAAACCTACGGGGTACTTCCCGTGAACTCAGAAACTTGAAATTTGGCACGAAGCAGCGTCATATAGCATAGACAATGGAAAAATTACAAAAAGTAGACATTTTTAATAAAATCATACAAAAAAACATTTTTTAAATTTTAAACTTACTACTTTTTTTCTCGTAAACGCGTGGAGATATTAAATTGAAATTCATGTCAAATACTCAGGGCTATAGGACCTTTCAGATGTAGCAAAACCAAACTTTTATGTCAACGCAATCAAAAGAAATAGCAATTTAAGTCGCATATTTTGAAACTGAGTACTCGCAAGAAACTCAAAACCTACAGGGTACTTCCCGTAAACTCAGAAACTTGGCACGAAGAAACTTCATATAGTACAGACAAGGGAAAAATTACGAAAAGTAGACATTTTTAGTAAAATCATACAGTAAATATTTTTTTAAATTTTAAACTTACTACCTTTTTCCTCGTAAACGCGTAGAGGTATTAAATTGAAATTCATATCAAATACTCAGGTCTATAATACCTTTAAGTTGTAAAGGTTTGTACGGAACCCTCGGTGCGCGAGTCCGACTCGCACTTGGCCGGTTTTTTTTTCTAAAAACGATGCGTTTATTTAGGTTTCTTAGGTTGGCAGTAATTTATTTTATATTAATAGTCGTGTTTGCACGCGATTACGCGATACTATTTTGGCGCTTTTATAGAACAAGTGTTATTTTGGGGAATAGACTAGATAGACTTTTCATCGAGTGTATTATCTATGTTCTTATAAAGGTATTGACGAATGTATAAATGACAGATAAAAGTACAGGAGTAGAAAAAAACAATTTATAGAATCTTGTGTTGCTTTGCGGAATTCCATATTAAATATGAACTACGATAACATTGCTTTGCTGTTCCGCGGTATAATAGCGTGGTAGTTGATTAGTGACAACCCGTTATACTTATTTGCCTATTTTTGCATGCATTAATGTTTCCACCCTGCCGCCACAAAAATAAATACGCAAATAAATACAACAAACCACCACCAATAATACTAAAACTCGACACGAGTTTCGCCTCTCTACGACTGGAGATGTTTCTTCTCTCAATGGGGCGACATATTCGTTTATCGAAAAAGCTCCTTAATAAATGACTGGAGATGTTGTCGATCTGACGTTAATGCATGCGACAATACGCAAATTAGTATAGTGGGTCAACTAGCACGTTATTATACCGCGAAATAGCCAAGCAATACTATGGTATCTACATAAATGCCACAAATGATATACCGTTGTATACCGTAAGGTCTGTCTACCTTATTCGATTCAAGAACGAAATGAATCAAAAGGCCTTCAAGTTTTCTAAGAGCTATATTTAAATACTTAATTGTGATTCGTTTCAGGGTCGTCTGAAAAGTGACAGAATTGAGAGGGAAGCCTACACGAATCACGAAGGTTGATGAAGAAAAATGGCCGAGATCTTAAAATACGAGCGATACAGTCTTTGCGAAACTCTATTTAATTTCTTTTAATGAAACTTTACAAAAGGGGTTTGATATGCGAATGAATTTCATCCTGAACTTGCTTATTACAATTTCACAGTAAGCTACTTAAGGTCCAGATATTTTCTATTATTAAAAAAAATAAAGTGTCTGTCTTTATTAGTAGGTACCTAGTTAGTTAGTTATCCTTTGCGATTCTCAGTGTGTGTGTAGTAAAGGTGATCGATAAAGACCATATAGGGATGCTTTCGCCCATCTCAATATGGGAGTCTTAAAAAAAACAACTAGATACTTACTAGCTAACTGTTTCTTCCACATGTTTACAACACTGAACAATCACTTATCCATGGCTCTTTCCAGGACCGAAGACAGAGTAGCAATAATAAATCATAAAGCAAAAACTGCGCATATCATCATATCACAATGATAAACGCGAGGTCAGCTCGGTTTTCGCGAGGTCGCGCGGCCTTCACAAAAAATAGCACCATTTGCATATAGTAAACCTTATTTACATTATCTTGAGCGCGGATATTGATAAGATGGTACGAGATAACGCCTCTGAGAACACTCGAACGATCGCACAGACATATTAATATGTAGATGTAGCGTTGAGTCCAAAAACACTTGGGCAATGCCGGATTGACAAGTGTGCACGAGATTGAGTGATGTATTAACGTAAGAAATAGCGTGAATCGGTATAAAAATTTTCTCTTTTTCCGGTTTGCTTTTGTATTACACTGACTAAGATAAGTTTAATGATACTATTGATAGTATTGATAATAATCTACTCGAAAAATGATAAAATGAGCTATAAATACGAAATATTTGTTTTATAAATTTCGAAAGGAATCATCTCTTTAGACAACTTAAAAAAATCACTACTGCACTAATTCGATCAAGAGTGTTATGGAACATGCGCGCAGATGCTTTGAATGGTGTAATTAGATATATGTCTGTAGAAACACGCGATCAGGAAGGGAATAAGTTTAATAGCCACATAAAATTTGACCTTTCAACAGAATATTTAAGTTTCATCAGTCAAGTTTTCAGATTTTGCGATAACCTGTGACGCACTGTTTTATTATCGACATATAGGTGATGCTATAAAAAATGTAATGGACTTTTTTTACTGGCCGTCGAGTAATAAAAATCGAACGATTACTCTTACGTCCAGATTCAAAACTAAACAGAGATGTTATTCAATCAATTCGAAGCTAAACTGCAGGAGGGTTAAACGTGGGTGGTAATGGCGCGAACAGTGACGCTCATGAACACATTTTCTTCTTATTTCCATAACGCATCTAAAAGTGTACACAACTACACAAGTTAGTGACCGTGACTGTACATCTTGTGTTTTAAAACTCCTACGTCTAATTATATCGGCCATCAATCGAGAAAGTGTCGCGTGACAGAAATAGAATCGTGAGACGCGTTGTGGTTACGGCGTCTATCCCTTAACGATCTTGACCATTGGGATCATTTGAAATGATTTAATTTAAACTGTTCGTTAAAATGGTAATTAATTATAAAACCTCAACAGAACAGGTTAGGTCTTAATTAAATGAATGTGTAATTTTTTGTAGACTAATAACTTTTAGTTTAGCTTCAAATATCCTACGAAAACTTTTATATTAAAATGTTAATGTGTATGTTTATATGTAAATCGCCCGACTATAGTAAATAAATTACTATTACCCTACAAAATAACAATAACGATTTACTCTGTTTTAATGACTTATCAAGGGTTTATAAACATATAAACTTTCGATCTCCACATATAGGCCCTCAAAGTTAATATTTCACGGCTTTTAAAATACGTGTGAATCTGTTGCTCACGTCGTGTGGCACCGGCACGGCCCAGACGCCTGTTAATGTTATTAATGCACATGCGGGCGAGAGCTCCCGCCATTCGCGTTATAGCTTATTAATTATTTGATGAAACCCAATGACAAACTGCCGGGTTTAGGGCACTTTTAGGGAGGCAAGCGGCGCGTGATTCCTGGGGTGTCGTTCCGAGCGCAGACGAAAATTGGCACCAGGACAACCAATAAATTTGATCTCGGAGTATACATCTTGCTAAGTATTCTCGAGGTCACAGTTTACGGTTGTACGCGAGTCGAACGGTGAAAAATGGGAATACGGTCGTTATATAAACGAGTTGAAAAGCCCAGTCTTAAGTGACGAAATTTAATTGACGATCTATTTAGGAAACGGGATTATTGGTCTAGACGGACTGGTAAATTAATACCAGGCCTGACGATTGAGATGTGAGGAAACATGGCACGAGCAGTAAGAGCACTAGAGTGGTTTAGGTGAGTGACATTTAAACCGGAGGCCATTGGTCCGCATCCTGAACTTGTGAATATAGTAACTCGATTTATAAAGGTAACACTGATATTATTAGGTATTCCAACCCGTATTTGAAGTTTGGAAGGTCAGGTTCCAATCGCCTTCGAAGAATTTGTCCATGGAATTGGGGTAGCCAAGAAGGCCATTTAAATGAAGAAATAAAAAAGCGCTTCTAACAATAAACTAAAATTATCTTGTTTAGTGTCAGATATAGGAAGGAAGGGACAGGTTGGTAAAATAATATCTCGCCAGACGGATTGAGATGTGTGGAAACATGACACTTATTGCCACTCAAGGCTTCGAGTCCACTGCGCATGCAACGTGAAAGGATATCATTGATTGTTTAATCACAATGAAAGGAAACTAGTTCAATTGCAATGCAATTACATTAACCCATGTGCAGCCTTAAATGACCTTGCCCTTAAACAAAAAAGCCCTAGGACCTAAAATGTGATATGTTAATAAGAAATAATAAGCTGGAGAGAATAGATAAAATTATATCCAAATAATGAAAGGAACAGTCAGCAGCAAGTTACGAAAGATTTAAGATGGAGGGACTTTTTCCATATCGTAATGTTTGTTTAAAATGTTGAATATGTTCTTATTTGTAGAAATGAAACCTGTTAACGCTATTGACTTTATTTTTAAATTCTCCAATATGAAAGTTCTCTGTGCTTTATTATTATTATTATTTATTTTATTTACAAGGTCGGGTAAAACCAATTACACTTGCAATTTCACATTTCTAAGAATCACAAATTACATATCACATTAGGTAAGTAAATAATTACAAATCTGGAGTGCGATTTTTGAATCTCACCAAGTGACTAATTCTCACCGATGTGAGTGATTTCCGAAAGTAAAGTCACCGATGACTAAAATTATCACCGATGACTTTTATGTCACCATTTTCCAAAAGCCGTATTTTTGAAAGTCACACGCTGTTTACCAACATGCAGAAACTTTACAATGTCAAATTTACAATTTTACAAATTTTACCAATGGTTTCGTAAGCGAATAATATTTTTTAAATTCCGCATTAGACATCGCAAATGGTTGCTCGTGATGAATTATTTCTGCGACGCCTACAGCAGCTGGATTATGTTGACGGTGAGGAACGTCGTCGTCTTCGTCGCTGTCCGTCATCGCCATCATAATGTACTCCTCCAGGCTTGCCATTTTTAGGGTTCCGTAGCCAGAATGGCAAAAACGGAACCGTTATAGTTTCTTCATGTCCGTCCGTCCGTCCGTCCGTCCGTCCGTCCGTCCGTCCGTATGTCACAGCTATTTTACTCGGAAACTATAAGACGTATCTTAATAAAATTTAGACATAATGTGTATTTTGTATGCGCTATTTAGTTATGTAGTAAAATATGAAAAAAAATGAGCAGATGCGCATTATCACAAACTTTCTACGAACATTGTTTTGAACATTATCGGTTAAGCCATTTTTGAGTTATTTAAAAAAAAAACTTCTTCAATAGGCATCAGATGCGACCTTTTGGCATTAGTTTGGTTCTTATTCCATTGAAGCTACGTAACCCTCCATTATGCGTGGTCCGACACGCACTTGGCCGTTTTTTATATTTTCAATAAATCGTCGCAATCACAAATGTCACAATCGAGCCCCGCTGCTAATTCTTCCGAAAAACATACTTTAGCGTTTTTGGCAGATGTCACATACGTCAACTGTCAAAAACAATCGCATGGTGATTTCAATTACAAGTGGGTAGGGGCACTCGTAAATCGATATCATAGGTATGACTAATGTAAGTCACCGATGAGTTTCAAAAATACGAACTTTCGGAAATCACTCACATCGGTGAGAATTAGTCACTTGGAGATTCAAAAATCGCACTCTTCTTTATTCTCTCATTCACATTGCCTCACATAAGAAAGGCATCTGGACGTAACTTTAGCCCAACTGTCAGTAAAAAAATAAGGACAACTCGTTAATTAGGCACATAGGTATGTACCTATTGCTGTACATGTTGTTTCACACCTTTCACGGTTACTTTTATATAATCAAAATGTTTAATTAAAGTTCCAATCCAAGCTGTTTCATGCCAACATAAGCCAAGTATTAAAAAGTTATTTTTAACGTTAACAAATTCAAATGTGAATGTAATTAGAGAATCCAAAATTTAACCCGACTTTGAATTAATAGCAACCGGCCGCGTAAAATCAGTTTCAGCCTTAAAACAAAGTTCGACGAGTTTCTACGATAACAGAGACCGATGATTCCACCCGAATAATTAGAATGTTTGTGAATTGTTATTATTTACGCAATACCTTTCCATAGATTAATAAATTATTCAAATCAGAGCAGAAAGTGAATTTTAGAAACCAATTTAAATTCACTCGAACACTGTTTCCGATTCCATTGAACAAAACAAACATTAACTCGCGACCTACATTAAAACAAGCCAAGTCAATATACCTATACACATACAGAAGGCAATTAGATACTATAAAGTTATTTAATTAGAAGTTATGTTTTATCATATAACATTGGAATTGAACATGTTAAAGCGGAGAGAAAGTTAGATAATATACTAAGTTGTGTAAGGTTGTCTGGAAGAAATCGCTCATTAGCGATAAGACCGCCTGTTGTTACCTCTACCTAAATTTATCTAATTGTAAAATTTGTGCTTGTAACTGTATGAGGTGTGCAATAAAGAGTATTTATTATTATTATTATTATCCAAAATTGTTAACCGTCAAAAACAAATATTTCACGAATGGATAGCCTTAATATAATACCGCAACTTAATAAAAGTAAATACTCTGTGAGTCTAGTTAATCAACTACAAACTTTCTCAGTTATTTACGATCCAGTTTTAAAAATAAACAGTCGCCTAGTCGTATTCGTTCGGCGGAACGACGGCATGATTCGCTAAAACGAATTTCAAATTCAAATCCACAGGCCACAGACACTTCTGACAAATTTATACGCTCTTGGCTGAAGTAGCTCAGTTCATTCTACTTAGAGTCAATAGAAATTGGTTACAATGGTTGTACTCTAACAAAGGTTAAATTAAAATGTTATGTTATGAATATTATGATTATAGAATGGGAGCGCGTCGTGAGGCGGGCGGTGGAAGTAGGGTAACAAGATAGACATTTATAAATTATAAAAAAATCCCTTATTTAACTCGTTTCACTTTCGCTGTCATTAATGTACACGCTTTTGAAGACCAGAATATTACAATTTCTACTTATTTTCGCAGTAGTTTTCGCGATATTTGTAAGCAAATGTTAAGTATTTTTAAGAACAATTTTATCGGGATATTTCAGATGGGATGGGACACAGAGTATAAAATATGAGCTGACTTTCCACTGGTCTTTGGAAAAATACTGAAAACGCGATTATATTCCTATGTGTGCCGACCAGAGAAATGTGTGCTTAAAATCACTTAATCTGGAGTAAGTACGTGGAAAATGTGTGTATTGCCAGCAATAAATTTTAGGGCAGCGTGTTGTCCGGCCGATTCCCGATCATTTGGTAACCCTAGTACGAGTTTACGGGCTTAGAGCCGGGACGACCCGCTGACCCACTCTCCCACCAGGAGTGCGATTTTTGAATCTCACCAAGTGACTAATTCTCACCGATGTGAGTGATTTCCGAAAGTTCGTATTTTTGAAACTCATCGGTGACTCACATTTGTCATACCTATGATATCGGTTTACGAGTGCCCCTACCCACTCGTAATTGAAATCACCATGCGATTGTTTTTGACAGTTGACGTATGTGACATCTGCCAAAAACGCCAAAGTATGTTTTTCGGAAGAATTAGCAGCGGGGCTCGATTGTGACATTTGTGATTGCGACGATTTATTGAAAATATAACAAACGGCCAAGTGCGTGTCGGACCACGCATAATGGAGGGTTACGTAGCTTCAATGGAATAAGAACCAAACTAATGCCAAAAGGTAGCATCTGATGCCTATTGAAGAAGTTTTTTTTGGAAATAACTCAAAAATGGCTTAACCGATAATGTTCAAAACAATTTTCGTAGAAAGTTTGTGATAATGCGCATCTTCTAAATTTTTTTCATATTTTTCATATTTCACATAACTAAATAGCGGCATACAAAATACACATTATGTCTAAATTTTATTAAGATACGTCTTATAGTTTCCGAGTAAAATGGCTGTGATATACGGACGGACGGACGGACGACAAGACATGAAGAAACTATAAGGGTTCCGTTTTTGTCATTCTGGCTACGGACCCTAAAAATGGCAAGCCTGGAGGAGTACATTATGATGGCGATGACGGACAGCGACGAAGACGACGACGTTCCTCACCGTCAACATAATCCAGCTGCGGTAGGCGTCGCAGAAAGAATTCATCACGAGCAACCATTTGCGATGTCTAATGCGGAATTTAAAAAATATTATTCGCTTACGAAACCATTGGTAAAATTTGTAAAATTGTAAATTTGACATTGTAAAATTTCTGCATGTTGGTAAACAGCGTGTGACTTTCAAAAATACGGCTTTTGGAAAATGGTGACATAAAAGTCATCGGTGATAATTTTAGTCACCGGTGACTTTGATATCACCAGTGAGATTCAAAAATCGCACTCCTGAGGTGTCATTCTATCGCTACAGAGAGCAGCAAGCCAGCCAATATCTTAGGCTAACCAGTATAATTGAAACCTTTGGTTACCTAAGCATTATTATAAACCAATTAAATCCTCACTTTTGAGGGCCTAAGGCTCGGTATATTATTTTGCATACAAATATTTATCAACAATTTATGGCTTTTCAATATCTTAGTTAATTATTTAATTATGAAGGTATGTAATGTACATTGAAACGCTAGTTTGATTGAAAATATTTACTCTTATTTATTTTCATGTAGCAGGATAAATCTTTGATCAAGGTCATTAAGATAGGAACGCGCCTTAATAAATTTCAAAATGGTGATTGTATAGTCTTAATTGATTTTTTCCTATTGTTTTTTTTGTGGGTGTCAATAAATAAATTATTATAATTTATTTGTTATATTATTTACCCGACTCTTGCAAACGCTCTCTTATCAACAGAAACACGGTCTTTGAATACCGCTAGCAGGACTCAATTGGACAAATACTGAAAACACGGTTAATACGATTATATTCGTATTTAAGCCGAGAAATGTGTCCGGCGTTGAATGTGAAATGCGCCTGCACTCAATTTACAATTCATGCAGGCATCGTAATAAATATAAAGCTCGAAAATGCGAGTTTATGGTTATTATGTTATTATAGAGTTTATAGTAAAATCGTCTTGTTCCCAACATGCTTGCCACAGACACAGAAATTGTTATCTTAGAAGACATTTTTGAAACACATTTGGATCAAGTTCTAACACTTTTTATTGATAGTTGGATGAGTCAGTAATTAAATAGTCGTAATCTACCAAGAATGTATGACATATACCCTATGTAAGTAGTATTAAGGCGAGTGGCGAGGTTAAAAAGGGCCACAGCACCTCTGGAGGGCTCTAGCACACCTGTTGGCGCTGTCCAGGAATAAATTGACTGGGCACTGCGGCCTAAACAAACACATGCATACTATGGGGAAACGTGACATTGGGCGGTGCAGACTTCGCATGAAGACAGAGGAGACGCCCTTGCACATCCTCGCAGATTGCCTTTCCCTAATGCGCACTAGTAACTTAATTATGGGTAAGAGGAGTTAAAGTCTGTCGAGATCAAAAAGATCCTGAAACTTTTTGAAGTTTATTTTAACTATAAAACTTTCGTGAGATTCTAACCAGGGTTATACCGAGAGTTGTAGTAGCTGGCGATCACAATAGATGGGTAATGGTCGCAGTGATACATAGGCTTGGGAGCCTTACATAGCCCCTAACAAGAAGAAGAACAAGTGCACAACTGTTCGCGGTTACAATAATAGTACCTAATGTGACAGTTCCGTTTCTACTCTCAGTTAAATAATACTTGCACTGTATTTACATGCCTTGCGTTGGCATCGATTATTAGTTTCCCTTTTAGCTATTGCACTAAATAATAAAGTTAAAATACGTTGCTTACCGTAAGGCGAACAAGGCATGGTGGCGTTGCACAAATTGCACGGACAACGCGGCTTACCTGGAACGAGACAAATATTTGTTACTGTAGTCTGACAAACCAAATTAGACATGTAATAAATAACATTAGAAGGCAAATATGTTCTCATCCCTTTTTTTAGGTGATACTAATACTAGCCTAGCGTAAGAAAACATAGTATATATGATAATTTATTATGTTTATAGGTAGGTATTATGTTTCTAGATTCTCCAAAATATGGTGCGTATCCAAAATATTCACGCTATGGAATGTCCAATTCAGCTTGAACCCTAAATGGCTCAACAATCACGGAGCGTGACAAACACTTGAAACTTGCGACAAATTCATGACTTAAAATATAAGAAATGGGTAACCGTAAAAATTAGTAGATAAACCGTGATTAAACACGGCAATAACCGAACAATGCAGTCGTAAAAATAAAATCGCAGTCTGTTAAAGCGAAACGTCGAGCGCGAATTGTGACGTCAGTAATGATACTACATATGGAGGTCTGTTTAGACCAGCCAGTAACCCATCTTCCAACATTTTTCATTTTACTTGTTTTGTACGCGGGAGACACATTTCTTTTGTTCGAAGCTAGACTAGATTCAATTAGTGCAGACTGGTAATAAGGTAGCCTGGCTCAATGACAATACTTATTGACAATACATTATCGATTATTTAGCTGTGCAAGGTGTAACAAAAATGCTGATTGCTGGTGAAGTATAATTATAAAGGTTTTATCTTTATTAGAATCGGAAAGCGGCGTATAATTTTATTTCTCACTTATCTACATTTTGTTCGTGTTGTTATAAGTATTATAATTATTTAACTTACTTAAGTACAAACGTCGTCTGTTTTATATTAATTTAATGGCTTGTTAAGTGTAATAGAAGTAATTTTACGTGCGGATACACTTTATCTGCGTAGCTATTTTTGATGCCAACTGTAGATACGTAAAATGACATCTATTCTATTACACTAATACGAAATCATAGACTAATCAACCCAAGACCCCGCATAGCCGGAGCCGGACGACCCCGCTGCCACGCTCGAAGTAATTTCACTCTATAGTAAGACACTAATTATTGGAAGTGACAGTAAACTTAGTACGTCTGCATGGCAACCATTAATGTCTGACTCCCTCTTACGCCCCACAGGAAAATCGCGCGTTCCCTGTCTAGCATTGCGCGTTCCCCTCCCGCACCCCTTCTTTTTCGCAGCTTAGGTTTCAAAGAAATAACGCGCTAAGCGGAGTATAGAGTGTACTCTATACTCCGCTTAGCGTACATGTATGTACGAAACATAATCTAAATCTTCCTATTCGCGTTAACCATGCGAAGACTACACAAACAATGCACAGACTATAAACCGAAATTTGGAACACATGTATAATTGTATATCCTTCAAAATGTCTTAAGGCTCCACGAAGATAGGTTTTTTATAAATTCAACCTATAAGATGATGATAACATTGATAACAGGGTTGAAAGTTTAAACGAAAATTATTCTAAGTGGACGACGTTTCGCGCGGAGGCTAAGTATGAGTACCTACATATACAATGTACATATTAATAAACTCTTACTCTAGTTACTTGGTGCTGCAGTTTCTGTTGCATATTATTTCTTAGTTAAACAATGATTTAGAGTAGGTACTTAACTCATAACCTTTAGAATACAAATCGTAATAAAACCCAAGCCGGCAATGTGCTGCTATTTATTATTATTAAGGCAAAGTTATAAATTAGCGGTTAAATTTCACATTTATGAAACGGTGTAGTAGTACGGTAGAAATAAGGAAGCGGGCAGTGTAGATGATGAGGCGACCGGTCTTTATCAACCGACTTTAAGATTTCTCAATTCGTCGGGATGTTTGTTGTTTTGCTATTTTTCTTATCTATGTTCTCCGATTACTCGCAGACGGCTGAACCGATTTAGAAAATCCTTTTTTTGCTTACTTGACAGTTTCAGGCATCAGGATTTGTTAATGGAAAGGTGGAGAGTCTAAGTGAAGTCTTTTCTTTTTTTTGTTGTTGTCTTCCTGTGACCAAGAAATGCATACAGGAAAGTTTAAATCAAAACCGCCAACTTTAATCAACTTTGTGTGTTCTTTGATCAATCGTGTAGTTAGACAAGAATATTCTGTCGTTAGGTACTTTATTTGACATAGAAGTATTGGATTGGATTACCCAGGAGCGGATTTTTATAGCGAAAATCGAAGTTTGAGAGAAATTGAACAATACCCTACGTTGTAATCGTTTTTTCTAGTTAGGTATAACAATGTAAATTATATATTTTTATATTAATAACATTTGACCTCCTTGACAATAAGTGAATTACCTACATGTCAGCAGGATACTTCTTTATTCCAATCCGATAATCATTAATTGTTTTCCTATTTGGGTTAACCATTTATGTGACACGAAAATTACGTTGATGAGGTACCTACAGTATATTTTAATATGGCAATGCTAGCAAAAATAAACGCTAGGCGGCCCAATATACATGCCGCGCGGTGCCAAACTATATATGATCAGTTGATCACTGCCTAAAAAAAATAAGGATTTCCTTTCACAAACATTAGCATCACCGCTACGCGTATGGCCGGGTCTTACGCAGCCGGCGAAGCAGAATGAAGTCATCCACGTAGACGAAGCAAACGAGTCAAACAAAGAAGCGCAGCGACCTTAACGGTTACGCTTCATACCCATGGAGAGCGCGCTTACGTGGCGTTTGACAAAATCATGAGAAAAGTGGGCAAGGCAATCCAGACTTACGTTTTAAAAAGGTGTCGTACGGCGTTTGTCAACTTTAATCTCGCGGTATTAAAAAAAAGCTTTTATTTAGTTTCAACTGCCCCGTTGTCCGTAATCAAATCTTGCAAGTTAAATTTGACCCACTTCCAGGTTTCTGATTGAGCTGAAATTTTGCTAGCATATGTATATCGCGTGACACTGCAATATATGATGACATTGAGCTGATCTGATGATGGAACTGGAAGGATAGGAGCTCTGCAATGAAACGACGTAACCCTTTCAAGTTTGGGCTTGTTTGTTTCGTCTTGACGAGTACTTTGCTTTTAGATGATATTCAGTATCTGGTAATGGAGTTGGAAGAAAAGTACAGTCGGCGTTAAAAGCTTGTATAATTTTTTTTTTTCACTAAAACTTATAAAAAGTGATAATCGGTTTGTCACATCAGTAATAGCTTCCATAGACTCTACCTCGTCCTAAATCTGCTCCTTTGATACCTTATACAAAAAAGTATTTTTATCACTTACGTATTTACGTATTTCCATGCGTATTTAGTAGACGTATCCGTGGATAAAAGCGTGATAGCTTAATTAAATCGATAGCGATAAAAGCGCCTTTGCCTTTAAAATGATTTGCCATCTGTGGCGGTGTCGCTATATTCGCTTGAAAGACACAACCAAAACGGAAATTTGGTAATCAGCATGACATCATCATAAAAAAATACTCAGATTATGACAAATCAGCTCAAGAATCTTTGGAAATATGTACCTACTCGTATAAGACCGACCAGGTCTGTGTTACTCCTGTTATAACAAAAAAAAGTCTGAATGTTACTAAAGGGCTTCTCTTACAATCCGGAGTTCGGACATTTCAAAAAATTCCCACTACACATATCTACACCTACCTACATAATTTCATAGGAACAAGAAAGGCACTTTGTTTAAAGTAGTCCCGCACCACAATGGGAATGGGATAGCACGAATAGACTAACCAAATCACTTGACCTTGAGCGTACACAATTTAGTGCTTTCCGACGAGTGTTTTTCTAGTAAACCCCGACTTTGTTAAAGCTCGCTCGTGACCTTTAGCTTTCGCTAGAGACAAGTACCTAAATAACTAAGACTGGAAGGCTAAACTTATTTAGGTGTCCGAATTGTAGAAGTTTTTAGGAACATTGGAATTAAAAATAGACTATAGTCAGTAAGTTTACTGGCACAGTCAGGGTTTAAAATATCGATGAGATTTATTTTGCAGAAATATGTGTACCTACACGACCTTATTACCATTAAGGTTGGTGTACATATTTATTTATTTTATTGAAAGAGGAACAGTAACAAATTACAAACTAATACAATACAGGTTAACATTCTTACAGTTATGTCTAAATTTGTAACTTAACAACAACTGTTCACAACATTTGTTACTTTACAGTTAAGATGCACAAGATACAACAATAGAATAAGTGAGAAAAAAGTTACATTATTATGTTGCGATACTTAAATTATTCACTAATGACAAGAGTCACAGCAGAGAGATGACTTTATTGGTAAAGTCGCATTCATAATACTTCAGTCTTTGACTGTAACATGTTCAATTTTCTTGGTCGTATCTAAATATTGAATTTTTTATTTAGTTAAGTACCTACTACAAAACTAAAACATCATTGTCGTTGTGAAATAAAACAAAATTTAAAAGCATATAATACCTTAAACATAAAAAACCCTATGTGGAGTTTTTCCCCTGAATTCTTCATAAACAACAACTGTTAAGGAGTGAATGTCAAAATTCTTAAGGAGCGTTAGCTAGCTAATGCAAAAAACAAGTTAATCTGCATAAAAATTAACGTGAGAGTCAAATACCGATATACTGTAAATAAAATTAACATACATAGTTAATATATATTCAAAACTAAACCACCAGGCGTTACCTCATAAGAAGTCCCAGTTCCATAAATATATTTTTACAATCATACGTTCGGGAGCGGCCGGTGCATTTATTTACGTTTCAAATGAGGGGAGGAAAACAGACGATTGAAAAATGTCATATAGGAGTATTACGTGTAATGGCACTTATGACCTTTAGCTTGAACTAGTAGGATGGAACTAAGGGCCGCGCTCCACTGATTATTGTTTTACTTAACTTTTTATAGCTATTAACCGACGCCCTTGGAGGGCCCGGATTACGACACAACGTTCCTATGTTTACTATCTTGTGCGTAGGTAGGTAGGTACATTATGTTTAACAACTTTGCCTTTCGGGCTTCAAGAATTAAAAGTTAGTTAATTTGATATAGCTACGGGGAACACGTACAATACAGATAATAAACTGGCTACTCCTAATCTTGTATTTTTTGGAAATGATAACGTTTTACCTACCATGCACCTCATAGAATTATAAGCTTTAAGTACCTAGGTACCTACCTATTTATATCATAAATGCATACCGGAATCTTCTTAAATAAGAATATGCCCGCATAAGTAACTAAGTGAAGTCCAGTCGACTGTATCATCTCTAAAATCTACACCTATAATCAATCCAAAAAATCAATTAATTCCCTTAAAAAAAAACTTCAAATAAAAAGATAAGTTCAAGAAACTAGGTAATATTAACAATTTCACACTCATCAATGTATTTTTTAATACATCCGTTAAAAAGCATAAAATTAAAAAGACATAAAACTTATACTAAACAGCGACGGTTTACTATAGATTTCATCAACGAAAGAATCGGACAAAGCTCATTGATGTTCAGATAATAATACGGAACATTCTCGTCGGGTCTTCCCCATAGAACTCTTCGTTAGACAAATATGAACTCTATTGCTAAAGGATTTCATATTTGAAAAGGATAAAATGGGATGCACCGTATACTCGTTCCATTCTTGGTCGGGATCCCGTTTGGAAAGAACCAGACGACGGTAGTAGGTTCGAGAAGTAAAGTGCGTACGTGCTAGCGCGCTCGACCGCAGCGGCGGCATTAGTTTGGACTCACTGCGTCGCAGTATCGCTTTGCAACTTGGTACTGTATTTGTGTATTTCAATTCAATGCTCAATTCAACATAAAACGGTGTTTTATTTTAATTGACGTTATTGGAAGATAAGGTTTTTTAAATTGATTAACAGATATTCCACAGTAAGTACTGTGAGAGTGAGAAAGGTAAAGTCACAAGTTCCATAATTGATTTAGCTGGCTATTATTAGCTAAGTATGTATGCTATTTTACACAACAAGGTTTTAGCAATAAGTCGAAACGACTCAGAAAAAAAATCTAAATTGGTTAAGTAGGTACCTACGTCAATACCTATGTAACTTCTTGAACTTAGTTTTCAACCCCCGGAAAAACTGTATGGATTTTAGTTACCTACCTACTTCTTTAGCCAGTAGGCTAGGTCAATGAATAAATGTCGAGATTTTAAACAATTGTATCGGCATTATTTATGATTATGACACCCACATTTTATGTTAGTGTGTAGATAGACAGCTACTCATGAATATAATCTCCCTAATACAGTTGAAAAGTACTATATTCACACTCCCTGTAAACTGATTCACCGCTCCCCTCCGACTCCGACGCTGAGATTCCATGAGTCACCATCAGGAGGACCCGTGACGTCACCCTGCACAAAGATATATGGTCGGCCCGCTATTGTTATATTATACTACTATAACCAACCATTGAGGTCGTGTAACGCTGACACTTTACTTTGTATACAGGCTACAATTACTTCCTAGGAACTATCAGGAAAGTTTAGATTGTGTTTTGTTATGTAGCAAAACTTTATAATAGCTGCACAATGGAGGTTTATGTTTGTACAGTCGCCTGCAATAATATCAGCACAGCTTCAGCATAAATATCTCATCAAAGACGCAAAAATGATTCTACTATATAGTTATAATTTGATAGAGTTGTCTTAGATAGGTACATCCTATATCTTAATTAATAATTAATAATAATTTTTCAATTAGGAATGTCTCATTCCCAAATATACCTACACTGGAGGTACCTACTTATTTACTACGAAACAAAATGCATGGACTTAAATAGGTTTGTTGTAAGGCAAAACATTACACCTACTCAGAATATGTAAGTACCTACCCATATATCAATATTTCCAATAATGGCCTATCCGAATACTCATATTGAATGTATTGTCAGGCATAAAGGAAGCCCAGTTCAGGGCTGAATAAATCTAGACTCAGACAATCAGGATCCGGATTCAATAACGGATCTGCGCGAGGCCGACTCTCATTTGTGCCGTATATATAAACTTGTAAAACCGTGTAAACCAATTTATAGCCGTAAAGTTTTTGTAGCTATTTTAGGTTGTTACCATTATTTACTTTGTTAAATCTGTTTCTGTACTTCTTTTTCTTTGTGTGGTGCAATAACGAATATTGTATCGTATTGTTGTGAGGAAAAATTTAGTATTAATCCTAAAAATATAAATCTACTTTTTTAACACGGGTTTTAGCGTTTTTGTCTGTCAAGTCTGTTAAGAGCGTTTTTCTTAACTATTGAGAGTAGAGCCGTGCCAAGGGTTTTTCAACAGAACAAATAAATAGTAGGCAATAGTGAAATAGGTACCTACTTATAACTAGAAGGCCAAAGAAAACTTCAAATTGCTTCACTAAGCTTCCCAAGACACTTCTTTAAATGTTAATCATCCACAAACAACATCGTAGGTACACTCCAAAAACCTTACCTCAATTTCGCTCGTCGGTTAAACATGTTTTCAAACTCGTCTATTGTAGGTATATAATTCTTCCGATGATAACATACACTTTTATGGCACTCGTACAAGAATGTAATACCTATAATTGTACCCAAGTGTATTGTTACTGGACATATAGGTACTTAGTAGAAACGAAGCGATGACGCAAATCACGCTATTTGTCACCACTTGTGGTCCGTGTTTTTACATAAAATTTTGTAAAAGCATTAATTAATGGTTTCTTTTATCAACATATAAAAAAAATCTATTTAACACTGGTTGATTGGTAAATTTTCGGGAAGTACAAATCGCGGAAAGTAAATAAAAATGTTATCTAAGTGACAATGCTAAACCTGTTTGAGCAAACATGAGAGTAGGTATCATGCAATAACATAAGAGTTATTGTGCAAAAATAGATCTACGTTTATTTATCTGCGAGGTATAGTATGTACAGTCAGCATAACTATTAGGCTTAACAGCCTGCCGGTTTTTTAGGCAGAGGTTGGAAGCCCTATGCTAGGCTAGACTAATAGTTCTACTAACTATACATGGAACTGATGAAACCCTAATTTCTAGTTCCGCATATAGCCAAACGAAACCCGTACACTAAAGTTAGAATCTTTCTAGTGTTTACTTAAAATGTAGCAGAGTTAGTCTAGAAACAGTCAAGCTACGTCATTAGACACAGGCAGTTTGTGCACGATACTCACCCACCGCGCGATCGTGAAGCGTATTCAAGGAATAGTCACCTAGTTTGAGCAGGTAGGCCGACAGCAGCACAGCGTCATGTCTCGGCTCCTGGCGATCCCTGGCCTGTGCGTGCGCCGGCGGCCGCATCAAACTCGATATAGAAAAATCCGTCGGCCTCGGCGGCGCTACCCATCCACTCACACTGCACAATTTACACTCCTCCTTCATTTTAACACTAATAAATATCCGTAAATACTATCCGTTTTTTTTTGTACTCGGTTTGTACTGGGCACTAGTAAATCACATATAAAAATATCCACTCACATCACAAGTTATCACAGCGGTGTTCGGCGTCTGCCTGAAAAGCAAGTTGGGTGTCAAAACAATTGAAAGTTTAACGACTTTCAACTCCGGGCGTGTTCAGAAACGTAAAACATAATATCGATTTGACGTAACCTGTATCTTGACGTAACATGTATCACCTGTATGATGCAGAGCGAACTATCTGAGCTATACATATATATTTCTACGAGTCTGTAAGTGTGACTGATGTCAGGTATCCAATTTTGGCTCCCTGGCCCCTCTGACATAATCATAAATAACATGGTAATTTCATTATCATTAATATACACCAGCGCAAACGTCAGGTTGCTATTTGTAATTTTGTATATGATTGTATGCAGTTCTACAAGAAGTGCGCTTAGGATGCACATCAGCAGTTCAATGAGCATTTATAGTGACGGTATCGCTATCGTGACATAAGCTTGTATAAAATCATAAAATGACAGTTGCTGCTATTTTTATCGGTCATAAGAAATTTTCACGTTACCATCAACTCGACATTATGGCATTCGTGATAATGTCAAATCCATACTTAGCTTACAGATTATCAAATCAGTATTTTTTTACGTTTCCGAATACGCCTCTTTATCTCTCACATGTAATCGCCGGTATCTTAACAAAACACTCACGCGCAAATATATTACCTCTTTATCTTTTCGCGAATTTCTAGGACGGCTATTGATCAATGTGGTACTAAACACATTTCGACCTATTGCATTGAAAGGTCAGCAAAATCATAAATTAATATTGCGATAGCTTTCACAATACTTTGTAAGACGTGTAGAGATCCCTTTGAAGTTTAACTGCAATGCGTTTAAGTACTGGGGTATTTGTGAAGTGCTCATGCAGAATGAATTATATTTCTACCAAACTGATTGATTGTGACTAAATATATACTTAAGGTTAGCTCACGTTTCATTATTTTACACAAAGCAAGCGACAGGTATATTTCCAAATAGCCAAAAGGAAAACTAGCCCGACGCTATCTCATATTTTGACAAAGAACCTCATATTTACAACCTATGGCGAGTTTAGGCCTTCAAAATAAAGGTCGTATGTCGTGTCGTCGGCGTATGTCGTGAGTGTAGACTGTGATAGCCGGCAATTATGCATGTGGTCGGCACGGTGCAGTGTCAGCACTGAGCGCTGCAATGCGGTACGGGTCAGAGTGCATCAGGGCGATTCGGGTTCTTAGCGATGCGCTATTGTTTGCTTTTTCTTTTCACTGGCTTTGGTCTAGAATTATTTACTAGTAGGTAAGTAAGAGAGTTAAGGTAGGTAGGTGTTATTGGAAAGTTTATTTCTCAAAATCTCATTGAATACTCGTATTGCGACTGTTCAGAACGCATCCAAAGATGTCACGGACGGCCGTTTGCTTCCGAAATTTCGGAAGTATAATTTTTTATGGTTAACGTGTCTACGTTATAATTTTTCATATTCATACACGCGACCGAGCTACTTACGTCACTGTCTAAAATTGCTTAGAAAAAACGCTGCGAAATATGCACCGTTTTACTTTTTATTTACAATAGGTTACTTAATACTTGTTTAAAAATCAGACACAGTTAAGGAATAATCCATTAGCCATGCCTATTGTCCACCATCTACTAACTCTGGATATAAAAGTTATTTTTAGAGTAACGCTATTATAAAAAATTTACAAGCAAGAGGCTATAAATACCACTGTAAAGACAGCGTTATAAGTTAACATAAATCTTGGCTATCGCACAAAACAAGTACCTAACAATATATCGATGCGAATGACGTCAATCACACGAACAAGTACTTACGAGTACCTACGAAGTGGCTTTGTTTCAAAATGACAATTTTACTTTGAATACGTATATACACACACAGTTCAGCTCAGTACATTATCTTTGAAGAAAAATTTTTTTTGAAGTGAAAACTTCTTTAGCGGCGCTGTGCACTTTTTGTGATGGCGAAAAAATGATTAACTCGCGACATGTCACGTGACCGACAGATTCGTCAGATTGAAAATTCGTAAGACGGACACGTGACCTGATCGAATAAATAATTGTGATAGTTCTGAAGTGTTAAATTTTCAATGTAATATAAATTGTCATGTTTGTGTACGATAGCGCAATAAATGAATATTGTATTTTACCACATAAATGATAGTACTTTTATACTGATAATTAAAGCAATTCGTGCAAAATTATTCCCTAACCATTCCAAAATATCAAAAATGCACAACGTTAATATTCAAGTTTTCACTTCTGCCGGCACTCCCGGAGTGCACCCCGTTGTTTTTTTTAATCCCAATAATTTAACGAGTAAAACACATGCACTAGACAAATAATACAATGCAAAAGGCGATGTGTTCAATCAAGGCTAGAGAATACAAACCGGTAAAAATGCATATAAATTACCGGTGATTCGGTACAGTAGAGTACCGGTAACTGTAATAAAAATACCACTACCAGTAGGATTCCCTACTCAAGCCTTTCTCTACCAATCTTCCATACATAGACTGCTACTGTAAAAGAAATTGTCATAATTCATTGCATTATCTACCAAGTTATTCTCTACCAGTCAACCAATACAAACTTTGCTATTGCTTAAGTGTAAGACATTGCCAGAATTCATCTTTTTCATTCATCACTTATTATAAAATATCAACATATAATTGCGCATTAGTAGATTATTTTAAAATCTAAAGCGTTACATCATTAATCATAATAAATTTCCAACCTAATTGAATATCTACATAAGGAGTTTATATTGGCATACCTACTGAGCCAAATTCTTAATTTCCAAGATAAACTATGATTCATGAGACTGGTTTGTTTACATCAAAACATCGGTAAGACTATTCCCATAACCTCGCTTGACATTTCGTTTGGGTCTCTTATTTCATACTAGTCAAGTTCTATTAGATTTAATTTAGTATCAAATTCTTGGTATATGGCATAATAAGTACTAGTTTTTACACCACATGTTATGTAGGCATAATTAGAAAGAAACTGCTTTTTTTTTCTTTTCATAAATATAAGATGGTGATTATATGTTTTCTCAGTTCGCGTACAGCGATTGCTTTTTTTCAGTTTCAGAACGATCCTGAAAAAAATATTATTTGGAAAAATCATCATCTCAAGTCTATACATCCAACATATAAGCAAAGGTCTCATTTTATTCTAAAATCGATCCGGAAAAGAACTGCCAATCTAGGGCATGTATTTGAAAAAAGTCCTTAATACTAAAATCCATACTTCCATAGTAATATTATAAATGGGAAAGTGTATGTGTGTGTTTGTTTGTCCGGCTTTCACGGCAAAACGAGGCGACGAATTGACGTGATTTTTTAAGTGGAGATAGTTGAAGAGATGGAGAGTGACATAGGCTACTTTTTGTCTCTTTCTAACCCCCCCACTTCCCTAAAATGGGGGGTGGAAGTTTGTATGGTTTGTTACCCCGAATTTAACGCGAGCGAAGCCACGGGCAAAAGCTAGTACTTTTTAATATCTTCGTTTCAGCCCTAGTCTCTATACCTAGAGGCAGAGCGTTATTACGTGTAAGTACCTAGAACTCAATTCTCACCGGCGAGCATAATTATCACAAATTACCACTTTTCCTTCGGCTCATAATCAAATGGAAAGCCAAGTAAGCTTAATCTTTATGACGTAGACGTATGATGTTCGGAAGTTTTGTTATTAGAGTTTAGTTTTCTTCAAAAACAATGTTATCCGCATTTGCATCGAGGAAGTCTCGGCTTGATCCCGGCTGCATGCACGTGACATTGTTTGTTACACGCGCTCAAGGCCGTCATATTGCGCACTACGTTACCGAACAATCATTAGGTAAACAAATAAAACTGTTGATAGCGTCCAGAAAATACCTACTTGGAGATAAGCCGCGGCATCGGACTTAGCGGCGGAGTGCCGTCAAAGCGAAGCGAATTAAGAATTTGCCGTGACATGAAAAATAATAATAACGTAAAAAAACTCTTCACAAATAGACAAAAGTAAGTTATTAACCGCTGGTAGCCTCAGCGTGGACAGCATGGGCAGGGAACAGGGAAGATGCCCGGCGCTGGTTTTCTTTCACTTATCTATGTTCAATTAGATAAATCGCGCATTTATAAGCCAGGGAAACTTTTTCATTCTATCGTTCAAAGTAGTAGTGTAGATACCTGCATGCATTTCGATCCCGATTGCAACTGTATACCTACATACGTTTTCTGCTTTAAAATAGCCAGCGCTACGAGTCTCACACGTGAAAACCGCTCAACACAGCACGTAACAACACCAGGAGCGACCCAAATGAAGTAAAATACTATTAAACGGCTCCAGAACATAGGCACTCAATGATATAATCGGTAGGTATAGCCGTTTGATCCCAGTTGCGACTGCAACACGTGAATTCAAGCCCAAGGTCGCCATACTGCGCCGCGCGTTACTGAACAATGCCAGGGGACATTAAATTAAACTGTAAAAATCTGTTGATAGCTTCCTGAAAATACTATAAAGTGCCACAGCGTGTGAGAACAGAAGAACTCTTCTTTTTCCTCAAGAAAAAAAACTTACTAAATAAGTGAGAACTTAAAATGGGAAAATTGTTTTAAACACATATTAAGCCATATCTGAGTCGAGAAAAAATATAAGTCAAGGTTAGAGATATTCAAGGACGAAGTGCGAATTTTTATTGATAAGGTTTTATGGTTATTTACTGATTAGTTACGGTACCTTTTCTTGGAAAATAAAAGTTGCTTCATTAGAACTGTTTTACAGAAACTTTTTTGTGACATAGTATAGGAGGCAAGAGGCAAACAAGCAGGCGAATCGCCTGATGCTAAGCAATTACGAACCTAAAGGAAAACGGATGAATAATTAAATAATAAATATGCATTTGCAATGGAAATTGCATAACAATGATTCGTAATAAGCTTATATTCTATTGAAGATTTCACCAATAATTGTTTAGTTTAACAACTACTTATTTACTAAACCCTATAAAATTAATATGGATTAGCTACTAGCTTCCTGCATATGTAATCATCACGATCTAAAACATAAAAAGCAATTTGTCTTCCAAAGATCGTTGAGATATAAAAAGGTTATGTAAAAGGGCCCTATGAGCGATGACGTAATGAATCCTTTTCGCCTTCCAAAATACGTTACGTCTTTGATGGTGGAAAAAAAAATGGTTGTTTAATAATAGGCAGCACGTGCGCCCGCGCCGGCAGCTGGCGTGACAGCTGGTGTAGACGGAAGACCCTCCCCCCGCGCCCTGATTAACCCCTCTTACCTGCGGTACCTGACGCGGAACCAGGGCATTGGTTGACGGTTCAGAAAGATGTGATACTAAAAATATACTATGCTCAAGGACTCTTTCAGGATAAGGACTACTTTACTAGTATCTACCTACTTTTGTTTATTTAATAACATAGAATTTGGGGAACTTTGACGATTTGGAATCTTTTACGATTGCATCCAGATTGCACTACACATTTTGGACTATGTCCATGTATAGTACCTACCTATAATGGAGTTCGAACAGTGCTTTGGGTTGGGTTGGTAGCCATCAACTCACTGTCTTATATCAACTATCTGTCTTTATATATATAATCCAATTCAATATTATATTTCTGTCCCTGACTGTCTCGCTGGCTGACTTCCTCTACGAGAATCGAGAACTTTAAGTGTTTTGTTTAAGTACATAGGTATATGCATAATGCACTTTTTTTTATATAAGTACAAATTTAAATTATTTTCGAGCCCCGTGAAATTCCACCTATTTAAACAGCGATAATAGTACCTATCAGCAGTGGCAGTAGCATAACCCTTTGACATATTTTCCCTCTTCACTTAAGCTGAATGTAACGAAGCATTAGATGAGCTATTCCCCTCCCCAATTTGACCTCAAGTGGCTTGCATAAAACCAAATCTGATTTGCGATGATCATATAAGCATGCTCGATACCGTCAATTATTTACAAATACGGTATGCCACTTTCTTGCCACTTAAGCACGTTTATCTGTAGCTTCTCGTCGAATCCACGCCATTCACATAAACATCACCTCTTTAATTACTCCAACCGTTAATCGCTGCAATTATAGGTCATGATACTAAATTAAGACGTAACATACAGCAAGACGTTTACACTATAAATTACAAGGGCATAATTAGCGCTTTAAAGTTCATTTAAAACGTTATCATTTATTAGCGTTAAATTATTGGTTGGACTGTCAACAGTGAATACTTATCTCCATTCGGAAGTTCGGCTCGTATCGTAGCGAGCGGGTATGGCGAAAACGCGGCAAATATTTTGGCAATGTTTTCTGGCGAATACCCAGTTGCACAGCGAGTGCATAATGCTGTTGAAATAAATATCAAGTACAGTTTGAATACAGTAAGTTAATAGCGTAGTCGGGTTTGCTCTTATAAAATATTTTGTTTAGACATACATAAATACACAATGACTTTTCAGCGTTCTTGGCAAGTGCAATAAATTTTCCGGCTCACTGATCATGTATTAGAAATGAATGCAGTTTTATAACTTGCATTTAGACTGTTCGAATTAGCATGAAATACAGTTTAGTAATCATAAATGGTTAAACGGATAATATCAATCGTTTGTAAGGGCTGGTTCCTCCGATGCACTTGGCAAGCCGAGCTGGCGTCGGCCCAATTTGTGCCAACTCCGGCCCGGCTAGACTAACATCGACCTAATAGATAATATTATGATGGATTGTTGGTATAGTAGGAGCACTTCTAATAGAAATTTAATATGTTCGTAGTCACGCGAGATGTTAAAGCTGTTGGTTCAGAATCCGATCTTATCAGTGAAATGTAAAACTAAAAACTACTTACTAAGAACAAGAGACATTTGGGTGAAAATTGACTTATCGCGGATTTGAGTTATCATTATCGATTTCATTATCATGACAGTGCCATATCAATTCATAGGTTTTATTTAATCAAGTTCCATTTCTCGTTCAGCTTAGATTCCAATTTGAGATGTATTCGGGCGCGAAAAGCAGATTTGAGGTAGAAAATCTAGACGACCAGTGAAAATCTCGTGTGTGAAACCACACCCCTCGCCTGTGATAGTGCCCATTTAGAAATTCACAACGTTAAAACGTTGTTTGCGGCGACGCTGCACAACGTCTGATAAACATTGGTCGAGCGCGGGGCTATTGAAATTTCATTTTCAGACCGAACAGTGCTTTTAGATACTCTGAGAGCTTTTGTAGATATCTAAAGCATTTCATAACTTAGTCCTATTGTTTGCTAAATATAAAATTTTGCTTTAGTAACTCTTTGAAGAATTTCAGAGCAGCAAGACATTTATGTAAGTGGTTGCAAGAGCTTTTGGATAAGTTTTGATATACCAATTATGTTGAAACATCCCGAGTCATTACATATTACAAATTTGTCGATGCCGTCTATGTAATACGAGCAACGAAAGCACACGAAGGTTTCACAAGAACTAACTGCTTACATAACT
This sequence comes from Pammene aurita, assembly GCA_947086415.1. Lineage (NCBI taxonomy): Eukaryota > Metazoa > Arthropoda > Insecta > Lepidoptera > Tortricidae > Pammene > Pammene aurita. Next base: position 13,292,396 of record OX352304.1, read on the forward strand.
GATTGCGCAAACCACTTAGGTGAGCTCGCTTGTAAGTTAGCTTTAAGTTCGTGCGATATAACAAATCAATTGTTTATCCACGTTTACTTAGAGGTCTTATTTAAGGATGTTTAAACTCCTGTGATACAAACCTCAACCGTTTCGAAGTTTTTTGTGTAGGTACTTACTTACTTGAAAATCTTTTTGCATTATTCGTTTGGGAAACAAATAAAAATTTATCTATTAGAGTCTATATATCTAAACTATATCCCTTATTAGGTCAGTTTTATCAACAAAGTATAAATATTAAGGATCAAATAAAACACTAATAACACAAAAAAAATCTATATTGGGCTGTCGCAGGATTCTGCTTTAGTATGAACATTGACCTTTGAGTATCCTTAACGTATTAGAAAGTCAAGATTACAGTACAAAATTACTAGGCAATGGAATAAACAGCAGACGAACAAAGCAATCGTGGCGACCTACATGTGTCGCTATGAAAAAAGCTCGGATGTTGGGCGAGTAACGGTCACAGCTAATTCGTACTGATGATGAGCGCCGCCATATTTCGAACGGAACTGTTCTGTCGAGCCGTTTTATCAGGTCATTATTTACAGAGGGTATGTTTGTTTGTAAGCTCGAATGATGTACTATATATCCGTTAAATGGTTATTGATATACTTACCGGAACGAGATTAAAAATTTATAGTAATAAAACTTGACTGCCAGAAAAAATACTTGCTACGTTTTTTGTACGCATATCAGTATATATTTAAAAGGGAACTTATAGGTCCCTCACATACGTTAATTACATATTATTTTATATTTATTCAATATACATTGAACGACTCAAACGTTGCGAACTTTCCATTCTCAAGTCTAACATGAGACAACTACGAGGTCAAAGAGAAACGTACCGACCTATCCGTAACTTCGTCAAAGTTCACTGTAATGTTCCAAGGATTTAATTTTAAATATGGAGATATTACTATAGTTTAAAAAGTTACTAAGATACAATAGTATCTTTACTAATAAGTAATGTGAAATTTAGCATTAGAGTAGGCAATATCTGCGAGGGCCGCAGGGCGGAGAAAGTACGCCTTTCACTCTGCACTAGGCTCTGCGGCTAATTTCAACAATCATACGTAAGCCGGGCCCATTGTTGCCCTATTAGCCGGCAGAACAGCTCCAAATGAAACAATGTTGCTTTCAGGGCAAGCAGCGGAGCATGAACTAGTGCCAACGTGGCATATACCTTATCTAAGTAGTTCCTGGGTCTAGGTACCTATGCTATATTATTATTTTACTGAAAGTTTATTATTTTATTTAAATTCGTTTAGCTCCTGTTTAAGTCGGAAAAATCGACTCAAACCTTTAGCTTTTACGACTGCCATCGGGCTTGCAAACTTAAATGGGAAAACTACGCCTTGTTGGGATTAGTCCATTGAAAAGCTTGCTGGGTACAGGCCTCTTTTTATTTTACAAGAGTTTGGGCGATCATTAGCTCCACTATGATAGTGAGTAACTTCAGTTTTAAAAGCAGCATTCCTCGAATATCGTTTGCAAACCTGTCAAAAAGGAGCTGTACTATTAAGGTACTATAGTATCATATATAGTAATATAAGTAGGCGTGCTGAGAAGACTAAATGTGCATATAAAATAAAGTAATAGTCTAGTAGATCTAATCAGACGTTGACGCATAATATCATCAATTATAAGGATTTAATGGCTTAAGCCAAAACAATCAACATTATTCTTGTAATTAACAGACTGCTTTCCGGCATTGGTCTTATGGTTCGATTATGCTAAGCAAATGGGAATGATGAAGTGATAGCCCAACGTAAAATATATAGAAATTGAAGTGTTTCCGCGGAAATATTGTCTTTTCCCCGCGTGGGACCCACTTTGAGCTATTAGGTTAGATACTATTTGTGGGTTTTGCGCCTGCCTGCCTCGAATGCTGAACGGCCTCGTTTACGCTCGTCTGCTTATATGATATTCGGCCGGCAATCCCCACTCCCTTGCCCAAGTAGTAAGTGCTTGTTGCTTTAGTTAAAGCGAGCTACGTAGAAGATTAACTTGCCAGTTTGAATTGGGTGTGTGGCGAAGTTAAGACTACAAAGGTGAAGTTAGGCTGCAAGCTGCAAGAGAACGCACACAGGGTTAATGAATAACACTATGTGCTTAGTGTGGTAAGCACATAAAGGGAACAAAAGGCGACCAACTTAGTAAAACTTTGCAATAGAATAAGAGAATACCTGTCCACTCGGTAGGTATACGAATACACGGACCCATTTCGATCGTTCGTTCGCGGATATAAAGAGAAAAACGTATCAGTTGGAACTGGCGCTTTAAGCCAGATAATATTTAAAACTTATCGGGTTTTATTTTATTGTACCTTAATTTAGGCACCGTATATGGTCCAAAAGCTCACAACTACGGTACAAAACTAAATTTACCTCGAATATCTTCAAGTACGAGTGAATAAATATTTAAATCGGAGTACTGCAGAAAAACAAATAAATAAATGAATCAAAAGCGACAAAACCAAGCCGATGATTAGGATTGATGTTTAATTACGTACTGAACTTGTGGATAAATAACTAGGTATAATAATCTGGTGGATTTACGATAGGTACCTATGATTCAAAGAGCTGAGATAAACTTAATACTCTCATGTAAGTAGTATATTAACAGACCCAGATTATACCATATAACCAGCTTTTTATGAGCTGTAAGAAATTATCTTCTAGCATCTACCCACCTTAATATCCCCAGTGTAAAATTTCAGTGCGAATAAGAGGCAATATAAATTAGATTAACATATTTTCTACGTCTGCGCTATATATCTGTGAATATGGGTGTGTAGTTTACAAATTAATAGCAGGCAACTATATGTATGTGAGTTTGTAGTTAATATCTCCCATCTCTTGCCTCTGTCCTTAACAACCCTGAATGACTAGTTGGGAATGCACTTTGGAATGAAGACAGTAAGTACCTATGTAGTAGATGTAGATATCTAATGCTTTTGCCATGCAGAAAGTTTAGATTACAGTTTGTTCTCCTATCTCGGCGCAGCAGTTACTATTTCAGGAACAGGTGACGGATGTCTGGTAGAGAATGACCTGAGTGATGAAGTAGGTATGGATATGTCATACCTTTTAACTTTCAGGTAAGTTCATATAAATATTAGCTTTCCTGCATCCTAGCTGCTGAAGTTGCGGGGCCAAGCCCGCCTTTTGTCTGCAACTGGAGCGCCTCGATGGCATTAATTGATAGCATTGACAGCCGCGCGGATTCCAAGAGGATTTGCCTAGCTTCGTTCCGTGCATCTGACGTTTCACATTTATGCTGAAAACGTAGCTTTTATTGAGGTGGGACGGTTTTTATAGTTTGTACCTAGACGTTTACAAGAATTTCTGGAAGTCTATGAGAGAATGCCCTTTCACATGAAGAAAGTATGGATATTTTTCAAATAGATTAAATACCTGACAGGTTTAATATTTTAGTTTAGGGTAGAGTATTGGACGTTGTGGGACTTGCCTTGATGTCAGCTTCGAGCTTCGCGTGCATTTGAGGTTTCAAGTTGATCCTGAAAACTCATTGGCTAACTAGCAGGTTTCAGAGTACGGTATGTTCCTACCCCCTTATTCATAAACGTATCTGATATGTAAATTAACTAATATTCGTTTCTCCTTATCTGTAATTTTGACAGTTGTGTTTGTTAGAAACAGACAACACATAAATTAACTAATTTAAGCCTGGGAGACGTTTATTAATAAGGGGGCTAGAATATGTACATAGGTTCAAATGTCTAACACAGATTACACATAGCTACTTATTTATATTTACGTAACGAGTGATGGTTGGTTGACTGGTAAAGAATGCCTTTTTGGGGCTTTTGGCATAAAGTATGAATAGCTAAAAATCTTTATTACGTGAGTTATATTATAAATAACTTTAATACATGTGTATGTTTGGAGGTACAAAGCCTAAAAAAGGTGAAGATAGGTAATTAAATTAAACTTCTTAACGTAGGTAGGTACCTACAAGATTAACCCAAGTCCATTATCAACGTTACATATTGGTATGCTTTTGCCTACTAATCAAACTTCCTTTAGTTATTGAGTCATTATTTACCTATGCATATCGAAGACCCCATAGTAAAAGCCAGTATCGCGTGAAAAATAGGCATTCACGGTATCCATGAAGCATGACCCGCAGCTGCGTACTTTAGCTTGATCGTAAACTAAGAGCCTCCCTGTTTATCGCGCAATCCACTACAATACAGTTATCTTGTAATTAAGGTTGCTACTGACCGAATTAATATACAAACGTTACATGAAAATGGTAATATCACACCCGTAGGCCTCCATTTACGACATCTGACAATCCGAGATCGTAATTGCATAGAAAGCCGGCCGGTAGCTGGGTATGTAGATTCGGTAGCTTCGGCTTCGGTCATCGCACGGAACCCGTTTCGCACAATACCACAATTTCTTTACGCTGATCAGCGCGGACACCACACCGGTATATACGTGACACTATGACATTTATTTACATGTATAGAGAGTTCTGCACACAATCCACACGTGTTACAGATGGCACAACACGACACGACACTGAGCGCGGCTGAATTCAGGTTGTTGCGAACGGAAGCGCTGTTCGGTTAGTGCGTCGTGTTTACAGTTGGCGCGGCGCTTTTGAGCGAGCGTGCGAGACAACCATTCGCTCACGCGGTTGACAGTCCACTGGCGAAGCGGCCGGCACAACGAAAGCTGCGTCGTAGCCGGCGGGGGACGGGCGCGGGAGGGGTGCACCTGCGGGACGCTGTAGGGATGCCATTTGTTTGTCTCAAAATACCACGTATTGACATCGGAGCGGTTTAATTTGTGGAGGGAGTGCACTGGAACTAGCTTTTATGACCATTTAAAACGTGATTAAACGGTACTTACGAAATAATTAATTCAACACGGTTCTCTTTCTTGAATTATTAATAATTAAATCTTTATTGAATGATCGCCTAAAAGAGTAAATATTCAAAAGGAAATTAGTTGAGATAAGTAATTACGGGTGCTGGGTGCTGTGTTGTTTTTGTAATTAATTAAATAACAGATTTAAAAATAAATACCGAACGATATTAAAAGGCGATATTAACACGATTTTCAATCATTTTTTTGACAAAATAATGGGACTTAATCAAGTGTATGCGATTAAGTCCGGTGTTTTTCAAAATAATGATAAAAGTACCTACTTTTATCATTGTCCTTCGATTATATTATCATAACATATTTACTTTCCCACAGAAATAAGCTAATTATAACAAATATGGCGTAAAAAATGTAATTAATGAAAACTATAAAAAGTAAATAAACCTGCTTTAGATCACGCATGGCAACACTCGCAACTTGTGCTTCGGCCTCTTCGGCTACGCAATAAACGCTCAATAAACTTTCTCATTAGGCGCGCCTAACCGTGCGACCGTACAACACTTATTGAGACGCTATACCCTATCCCATAGGGAAGTATGTTATTTATATTTTAAACCGGAGATCACATAAGTGCGAGGATGCACTGTAATTGAAATCCCATCAAAAACATAAATGTGAAAGGCTGCCAAGTTCGATACTATGGGAATGCTTCGCCTATAAAAGAAGTGAGATCTGAATAAGTACCAAGTTCCATAAAAATACCTCAAATCATAAATAGTTATAGGAATGCACACTTGATTTCCAGCAGTTTTTAAGGTACATTTTGAATAAGTATCACGTTACATAGAAATACCTAAAATTATAAAAGTCAGAGAAACGCACACCTGTTTTTTTAGCAGTTTCCTGATAACATTTATTATTTTCAGTACTTTTTAATGATGTTACTTGGCAAGTTTTCACACACCACACACCTTTTCAATGCAATGAATCGACACCTTTGAACTGCAATGTGTCAAGTATATAATTTTCTATTAAAACTTGACAACAAACCTATAACTATTTATGATTTGAGGTATTTTTATGGAACTTGGTACTTATTCAGATCTCACTTCTTTTATAGGCGAAGCATTCCCATAGTATCGAACTTGGCAGCCTTTCACATTTATGTTTTTGATGGGATTTCATTTATTTTTGTTAGGTGTAGGTTCTTTATTATTTTTTTATCACTTTTGCTTTAGGAAATGTCTCATTTTACTTAGGTATGTACTTTATACTATACCCTTTATACTAAGCGTCTAATTCTATTTTAATATTTATTTATAGGTGATTTTTACAAATAAACTGGCTCCCTACACCAATAAAATGTACCTACTTACATATAATTACATACATCAATAACGTACTTTATTCTGTTTGTAAGTACGCTACCTACATAGATAATTAATAACTTGGTAATACCTACCTACCAGTAGGTATTATAATTGGTGGCCTATTATGTAGCCCTAGAAGTGCACCATCCCATCTCATCCCGTGGCGTATCGGAGGGCGAGATGGGCAGTACTGGCAGTAGTATATATAATTCCATCTTAGAGTATATATGATTTCCATGTTCTTGAGTCTGCGATTTTATTAGTTGTAAAATTAGAAATTATTTAGACTATGCGAGAAAAAATAGTCTTTTCATTTTTGTTTGACTGATTTAGCGCACCTAGTGTACCTAGTGACCTGCTTTGCACTTCGTAAATCGTGGGTTCGGTTCCCGCAACAGACACACACAGAGTGGTGAACAATTTTATTGTTCTTGTCTTTAAGACAAACATGTATTGTCTTAAATTGGTATGTATCTAAATTTAAATAAGTCTTATCTCATTTCCACTCCATACCTACTTATAGTAGAACAAAATTACACATTCGTTGTTTTCGAAACTGACTCACACTTGGCCGTTTTCAGATTTTTACTTTATTTCGACCTAAAGACAAACCTTCGAGCCAAATTTCAGGTCGGTACGACCATTGGAAGATAGACCCATTTAGTTCATTATGACTTCATAGTAGAACAAAGTTACACCTTCGCTATTTTTAAAACTGACTCACACTTGGCCGTTTTCAGATTTTTCCCTTTACTTTGACCTTAAGACCTATCTCTATGCCAAATTTCAAGTCAGTATGACCATTGGAAGTGGTCTAGGTTTTTGATGAGTCAGTGAGTCAGTGAGTCAGTGAGTGTATAGTAAAAATAGCGATTTTCTGACGTCAATATCTCAAGAACTGCTATAGATAGAATAATGAAATTTTGTATTCTAGACAATTAAGGGGATGTCAACAGACACTCGAAATTTCATATGCGTAGATAAAATATGTTTTGAGTTATAGGGTGGTCGAAATTGGCCCGAAATGGTTCGTGTAATATAACCCACGGCCGGTGTGTCGCTTTTTTTTGCTGGAACTTGGCGGACACACTGCCGTGTGTCTAGATCAAATTAGTAACTATATAAAATTAAAATGTATCATCATATCCTACCGCACGGATAGCATGGTCGGGTCCTTCTTTTTCAATCGCACAGTGTTAAAGAGTGACAGTTGCGCTGTCACGTCGAAATCTCTTTCCATCATTCGCCAGCAGACTGACTCGTTTGACCCTTTTCGATTTAAGAACTGCTTACAAATAGCGAGCTAACGCTAGTAGTAAAGTTGCTATCATAAAAATAAACTGTAAATATTAATAAAATTAATGTACAGGCCACAATTGATAAAAACATTACAGCGAAATGGCGCAAAAGCTTCACATGGCAACACTAAAACCTATAGCTTACTACAACGGTAAAAAATTCTCATTGGCATAGGCGCGTGTGCATTAATTGTGTGACGTGACACTGACAGTACAGAAGCGTGTCTTCCTCTTCGTATCTCTCATGTTAAAACTAAGAATGGAGGTAGGGGGTGGCAATCGATGGCTAGTTTTATCAATCTAGATCATTGATATTTAATAAGAAAAGAGTAATGTACCTAGTTTTCACCTCCGTTACCCGGTTGATGAACATTGGTTGTTGACACTGCCTTCAAGTAGCGATAGCGGCGCGTCAAAAATATTCCCATGGAAGCCGGAGCTAACTTGACTTTCCTTTTCTTGTTGAGCCTTAGTGAAAATACTGTTGAGTATTTTCAACTGAAATTTATGCAAGCCAGTAAGAATTGACTTATCCATATAGCCTCCGCCTTTGCCACTGCTGCCTTCCCTTTTTTTGGGATGATAACTTGAAATTGTGCAGTGGAAAAAAAGCCGGGACGAATGCTAAAAAGATGATATCTATAGATCTATGAGAGGTGCAGTTGTCCTTTTGGGCGAACTTTTTTATTTTTTATACCACGACGGTGGCAAACAAGCATACGGCCTGATGGTAAGCAGCTACCGTAGCCTCCATGTAGACGTCCATGTCTACAACTCCAGAGGTGTCACATACGCGTTGCCGACCCTTTACAAAAAAGACGATTCACTGTGTTGACGGCTAAAGGAGCAAGAGGGTCCCTCATCGTCAACACACTAGGTCCTCTTTGAGCTCTGTAGCTACCTTACTCACCAGCAGGAACACAACACTATGAGTCAGGTCTAGTGCTATTTAGCTGTGGGTTTCTGTAAGGTGGAGGTACTTCCCCAGTCGGGCTCTGCTCCAGATTTGAGCGAGATAGCAATCGCTGTGCGGTGCCCATTAGGGCACATGACATCTCGCTGTGTGTGGTAGGCTGGTATTAACCAGCCTACCACACACAGCGAGATGTCATTCGTAGTACCCATACCTCTATTTAAGGACATACCCGTGCCCGGACGTAGTTTAAGGACACCCGGGTATGTCCAAAACGACCAACTATAAATTCATCCCTAGTTTAACCGCGACATCGACACAGCATGTAGCTTTAAGCGTTACTGCGTGCGTACGCGCAGCGCACCTCGCTTTATTTTTAATTGCGCGTGTTGTATCCCACGCTAGTTGGAAACCGTGTCAAGCCTTTATGTAGGTACACGTATGTGCGTAAAGGTACCTACGACTAGGTAGTACCTAGATCGTATTATAGCAGGTAATGAAAACAAGGCTTTCTTCCTACCCTACTTAAAAAAAAGTTAAATGTGTATGTAGAGTTCATATAATAACTTCAAAATAAAACTCGTGAAGTATCATTACTACACAAACTACAAAAACACTGTTAGATATAAGAATCAATCATTTTCATTAATTGACTAACATATATATATATGTTTAGTTACGCCATCGATTTGAACAAAAAATGGCTCACACCTCACACAACAATTTCAGCATTTTCGGCAGTGTTACAACACACAACAATTTATAATTTTGAAATTATCTTCGACGTTTCGAGGACGACATTGTCCTCGTAGTCTCGAAGAAAGACTGGCTCCAGTTGCCATCAACATCTTCTAGTGTTACACAACTTGAACAAATACACGATGAAACATATAGGTAACTAGGTAAACTAAAATTACACCATTGCATCATGAAACGTAATATTGTCTCATCTTAAAAACAACAATTGTATGGAAAATATTTTTGATAGAGGTACCATTTTAAAGACCACTAACCATTTCTTCTGTAATATATGCAAATAGGTATATACGAACGAAAGTCTTTTAAAATTACCTTTTAAAGTACGCCTTTCTCGTAGGTATATAATATCTGGTGACTAAGCAGTGATTAGGGCTCTTAGTCACAATGCTACTTGTCCATAGCATTATTAAATATATCGACACCTAATGTATTCATTATCTAGATAGGTATTTTATTGCACACGTATTTTAATGTCACGTTATTACTAAACCTCTTTAGTAAATAAAGCAGCTAGTTTCTAATATTTATGTGTAGGTAATATGTACAAGTCTCATGCCCGATCTACATTCACATTGGGCCAAAGTCGGTAAATCCAAAAGGGACGCGGCTGTGTGGTGGAGCGAGAGGGGAGGGGTTTTTCTCAAGCAGGGTTGCCAACCGTACGAGAATTCTCGTACAAATACGAGATTTGTGGTCTTCTGTACGAGGTACGAGGATACTACCGATCTCGTACACTTATGTACGAGATTTTGACTCATGAAATTTTAAAAGCAGATTTTTTTACTGTGGACTTATAATTTATCCACAACTGTACACTGGCCTGATGTGTTACATGAAAAGTAGACATTGGGTATGATTATGTTGGACAAAGAGGCATATCGCTTCTAATTCGCAGGCTTATCGCTTTCATCTGTCTTTACAGCAATATGTGTCTGCATTAAAAAGAAAGACTAGCAAACTAGCAATAGTGATATAATTATTCAACTCTGTGCTCTATAACATACTCTGTATCTTTTCAAAATTGTTTTGCCTCTATTTTGATATCCGCATGTTTGTAATTTTGTTATTGTACTTATAATTTTAGATATAATGTTTATTAGCTTGAAATGAATGAAATGAAATGAAATGACATAATTTATTTGCAAGAATACGGTGACATAAGATCTTACATTTATAATTTCATGCGTATTCAACCCGAGTACAGGTGTGCAAATTTTTACCTTAAAATAATTCTTACAATGTCATTAGTTCATAATCTAATGTCAACTAATACAATAATAAATAATGTCGACTAATAAACCTTACATTTGTAATTTCATGCTCAATCCGAGTACAGGTGTGTAAAATTTACCTTATAATAATTCTTACAATGTCATTAATTCATAATCTAATGTCAACTAATACAACTGATTATTATAATTTTTTGTCAAATACTCCTTTATACTATAAAAACGTTGTTCCTGAAGCCATTTCGTTAACTTAATTTTAAATGAGGTCTCATTTTGCAATTTAATTATGTCAGGTAGGTTGTTGTACAGAAGGATACATATATTGTAACAGTTTTTCTTATATATATCGGCGTCACAGCGAGGCTGATTAAAAAGATTCCTATATTGAGCTCTCACATGTCTCAGACCACTTTCAGTACGTTGTGTGAAATAATGTGGATTTTTCTTGACCATACAACATGCGTCTTTAATGTACAGGCATGGAAGTGGGAGAACATTAAACTTTTTAAATAAAGGTTTACAACTTTCGAGATACCACGCATTTTCCAAAGCGCGAATACAATCTTTTTGGAGATGAAATGCCCTCTCTATATCAACGGAATTTCCCCATATAAGTAATCTTAAGTAAGCTTTTAATATTAACTCAATCGTATTTCCAACTGAGCATCAGAAATGTTTAAATTTATTTGTGGAAACTGTTTGGCTTGTGAATGTATCATCTGATTGACCATTTGTATTGCATTTGCCTGTTTGTTTCCCAAAGGTTTAAATAAATAATGCACGACTAATAGTCTCCTAATCTAGTCATTAGTACCACCACTGCTTATTATATTGGAGGTCCTGGGTTCAAATCCTGATCAGGGCATTTATTTGTGGGACTAAGCCTTTAGTCCGCCTCTTGTACTTTTTATTTTTGTGCAAAAAAGTTTATAATAAATAATAATAATTAACAAAAATAGTCGGTACTGGAATCAAAGATGATGAATTTAAAACCCACAGATTATAAATGATTAACTTGAAGACTTAGAAACTCTGTACCAAAGAACATAATACTCACTACTTTGTACCAGAGACTGTATGGATTTGAAATATACAAACCATAACTAACAAGATGTTTTTTGTGCGATTACGGTGTCATCTGCGTACAGCTTTGCGCATCTGTCCTCATTATCGAGTGCGTAGCATTCGCCTTTAGGAGCAACACTTGCCAAGCGGAATTCACCTATCATAGACAAAAATCAGCCAGAAGGCGAAAAATTTGTCTATGGTGACTGAATTTTTATATGGAGCCCATAGACAAAATTCAGTCAGAAGGTGTTTTTTTTTCTATGACAGCTGAATTCCATTAAAGTAAGTGTGTGTTGCACCTTAATTTTCAAAGTCAAGGTCTTCCAGCATAAGTTAAGGAAAAAGACCGAAAATATAGTAAATTTGTTGTTCTATTCTATCACAAGACAAAAAATGCGATTACAAATATTTTTTTTTCTTTTCGTTACAGTAATTTTCGGTGCCTGTTAAAATTGTGTGATGTACGAAAGCCTCAGGGCGCGAGTCCGACTCGAACTTGGCCGTTTTTTTTTGTTTTCTAATGTACGAGGTTTGAATGCCAAAATACGAGATTTTTAGTCGAGCATGTACGAGAAAAAAAGTTCTAAGGTTGGCAACCCTGTTCTCAAGTTTTTACCTGTAGGAGCTAAAAAGTCGTAAATGTTATATGAATGAAATGTGTAATAAATAACATGTGTTACTCCCGTGGAAATTTTCATCCAGTAACGCCGATGTGATCGTGATGTGTAGCTATATAATTTATTTAAAAGTAGTATAGACATAATATAATAACATGGATCCTTATGTAATATGCGGCTATTTTTCTAGACATGAACTTGTGACCTCTAAGAATGCGATTGCGCCTCGATTTCCAGTCGAAGTATTCTGATCAAGGGTGTCGATACAACCACTTGGCAAGTCGATTGCTCGAACCAACCAGTATGAGTGCACTTTTCAATTACGAATAACTATTACGGATCTAGAGGCCAACTTTATCTGGTTCTTTCGAGAACTGAATGTTCGTGGCCGATGGGTAGCTACTGCTCGTTACATTACCCGAGAGGCTTGATAAATTGGCTACAGGAGAAACGAGAGTATAGTTACAGTTATACTCGGTCTAGCTTCAAAGAAATCTTATCTGGACCTAAACCTACCTACGTACTAGAAACTAAAACGTGGAAACCGACATTTACAAGTTACACAGATAATACTAGCAATCAGGTTCAAATTAATCTCATTCAAAGAAAACTTGTATAAATTATTTGGGAAAATCGCCATTGGACATTTTTTTTTACAGTATGCGACTAACTATAAATTACATTATACATCATTTGTCACTACTTTCCCCCAAAAGAAACTTCTGGTTATGATATAATCTAATTAATTACATAATTTCCCATAATATTGCATCAAACCAGGGGGGTTTCACTATGACTCTCTCCATGGTACCCGTTTTTCCCGATGCGCTTACCGCACCGCGAGGGCTAATGAGGGAAGGGTTGGCACATCGCTTATCATTATCACCTTATGGGTGCGCTCGAGAATATGTTTCAAGTCATAGGAACATTGTTTTCAAGTCATAGGAACATCATTGTCGATTCTTACTAAAGTTTATTTCTAAATTATTTTTATGCCAGTTACCGTCTTAATGATAACCGATAATGATAATTGCATTCTTGACCAATGAACAGCTGCCAGATGTCAAACACAGTAAGTATAGCAAACTAACTAGAGGGATTTCGTTGCTCTTATTATTGTGTCATATCATATCTGACGTGGCCAGCTCTCCGTCTAAAACCTAAATAGTATTAGGTACTGCCAATATAGTTTTAGAGATATGTATATATTTATTAAGGAGTTTATATTTAAAAAACCGGCCAAGAGCGTGTCGGGCCACGCTCACTGTAGGGTTCCGTAGTTTTCCGTCCGTCACAGTAAGTGTCCCCACTTAAGAGTTAAAATAACACCGCCATGTAGGATATGATATGAGCGTTCCACGTACAGCGACATCTATCGGCAAATTAAGTAAACTAGCGCGCGAGCATAAAGTATGGAAGATGATTTTTATGGGATAATTCTTTATTGCGTGAACCGATTTTCACCGTTTTTACTTTATTTGAAAGCACGTCATTTCATTGTAATTTTGTAGAAATTACAGGTACAATAAACACCTGCTTATACGGTTAAATTACAAACTTAGTTCAGAAATTATTTTGTATTTTTTTTTCAAAAACTATTCATCCTATCAAGTTCAAAATAATTTTCCTAGAAAGTTTTTATAAAGTTCTACTTTTGAGATTTTTTTCATATTTTTAAAACTTATGGTTCAAAAGTTAGAGGGGGGGGGACGCATATTTTTTTACTTCTGGAGCGATTATTTCCGAAAATATTTACATTATCGAAAAATGATTTTAGGAAACCCCTATTCATTTTTAAATACCTATCCAATAATATATCACACGTTAGGGTTGAAATGAAAAAAAAAATCACTCCCCACTTTACGTATAGGGGAGGTACCCTAATAAAAAAATAATTTCCACTTTTTATTTTACCACTTTGTCGGCGTGATTGATATACATATTAGTACCAAATTTCAGCTTTCTAGTGCTAACGGTCACTGAGATTATCCGCGGACGGACGGACGGACGGACGGACGGGCAGACATGGCGAAACTATAAGGGTTCCTAGTTGACTACGGAACCCTAAAAATACACGAAATATTACTTGGAACCTAAACTCTAGAATAATGTGATTTATAATAGAGATGACGCTTAGGCACTTTTTAGAACAAACAAGAAACTGTAATTTTTCATTTTGCAAAACTCTCATTTTAAACTCATTTTTTATAAAAAAGCATTCTTAACTTTCATGCGATTTGTTCAAGCTTTTCCGGTCGGTTAGTTTAATGTCGAACACACGGTACACTACGACTTTGTAACTACGAAAAGGTTAAAGCAACTTTAATCCAATTTTTGCACTGCTACTAAGTAGACGAGCTTGATATGACTTTGTTGTCCAGAAAACGAGAGGCAGTCACGATCATTATGAACACCTCGCCGCTTCTGCTTACTGACCGACATGGTTTAGTATAATATTATATTGTCTTTGGTATGGTTCTTTGAATTACCTACCTACATACTGTTAAGGATTATTTAAAATGTAGTCTTACCATTTTAATTATAATTGCAGATTTAGATTTGACATATGTAACTATTATAATTATAATTTAATATTTTTGACCACACCAAAACCATGTACTTTTATTTTTCAATCTTCATATCATCGACATTGTTTAATTATATTCTGTATAAATTCCTGCATGTTAGTGATTAGTAGTACCTTAATGTACAAATTTTTAATTATTTTTGTATGTTGATTTTGTGTCGACTGAATACTGTATCTCAAACTATTCTATAAGACCTAATTGTACGTATTCAGAAAATAAATATTTCGATTATATTCTATTCTATACATATTATATGATATGTAGGTACCTACATAATATGTTTTATTCGCAATCGCCGTTTATTCATACTTCACATACTTACCTCACTATAAAAGACACTAGGAGACAATTTATAAACTGTTTTTAAGAGGCTGACAACACCCAATGGCCTTCAAATTGACTTTACTCAAACAGTTTTTTAGCTATAACTACTTATTTTGAGAAACTAAAAAAATATATGTTAGTATTCGTTATATTTGGAAGAACTTCGTTGATTCCGATACACGATTAGACGAAATCGGCTCGATAGAAAATAATTCCAAAGTTAAATCTTAATATTTGCTTTAAACAGTCGTATGTCTTTAGTTTCTTGACTTAAACGTCTGTAACTAAGTACAAAATTCCACCGCACTAATATTAAAAACTTTGTTGTTTTATATTTCTCAATAATTGCGTGGTTTTTTTTTAATTCATCATTTTGCAAAATTTGCAATGAGCGCCCATACTAATCGTAACACAGTGTTTCTCTTTCACTCGCGCTGAAAAAGATAGGGAGGGAATTTAGCTGTTGTTAGCCCCTTAGACTTGTTGTTACGGTTAATTTTTTCTGAAACCCGAATGAATTTGTAATATAGGCACGTGCAGTAACACTGCGCCTACAAATCGCATGCGTGTCGAAAAGAGGTCGCAACCTTGGTAACCTTGAAGTTATCTCGTAGCAATGTCATGCGAAACAGCCTCGAGGTTATGCACAAATGCCTGTATTAGCTAATCCTAACATTTTGCATTTTACAAGGTTTCAAACGTTACATTACAGCTCCTAGAAATAATATTTACGTAACAGCAAAGTTGATTTGGAAGGTCAGATAGAAGTCGCTTTCGTGAAAACTCGTGTCTGGGTGGATTTTTTGTATCCCAATTAAGGCCTTAATCTAATCTTTTCTTTTCTTAATTGATTCATTACTGTTACTAAAATTAGCCATACCTACATTTATACAACAAAACTGCTGGTGATCATTTTAAGGGCATAATTGGCATCTTATTCTAATTATGAAAAAGCAAGAAAAAACATTTTTCGCGCGAAAAAAATTTTGTTTTGTATGGAGGGTTGGCCACGTATCCCATAATTTTTTTTTTTTTCTCGTTTAAAATTTTTTCTTTTACTTTTTCTTAGTCGCAATACCAGTTTTGCCTTTAAACGGATCACCAGTATTTTCGTTACACCCTGTATTGGTTTCGCCATCTACAAGCTACGGCAGGCCGTAACAGTATTATTTAAAGACCGCCTCTTCTTCTTTGAGAAGTTTCTGCTGTGCTCAACCGACTCTCGGACTGGAGACCCTTAGTTTTCACGCAATTGTCTTACTCCAAATTACGCCAACAGTGTCGTAGTGGATTAAGGGTTAAGTATTACATAATCCCAAGACCACAAGGTCTTCGGATTATGTAGTCAAGCGCAACACTGGAAATTAAGCAGGGAGGCACATGAAAACAGCTGCTAAAATAATTATTACAGGTCAAACGTTTATTTTAAATTTAATCCAAAGCTTTTCGAACTTTTCGACGTTCTTGTAGGTATTTATCGCGCTATAAATAAAATCACTCGTCATCAGTGTCATCAACTCATCACCAAACAATTATAGTGTTCACAATTTTAGCTACAATTCCATTCCTAATACTAACATTAGGAAACGGTGGCGTTGATGGAAACGGTCGTAAAACATCACGCTATGGCGCACGTGGACCGCCACGTGGTACGGTGCACGCGTAGAACTAGCAAATCCTGCTCCATACAACACGCGACACCGGCTCACCACGCAAAGATCATGTCAAATGTAAACAGGGCTCGGAATTTTGAAAACAATATTCACTGAAGTTTATTGGTTATGGCTAGACTCAGGTTAGAGCAAACGCGCGATCGGCGCGGGCGCATTATCAGTGAATAAGTAGAAAATTAATAAACTATAACAAGAAATAATATATCTATGTATCTTTGATTAGTTGTAGTCATTAGTCAGTAATTAGTTGTAAGAAATTAGTGGTAGTACGTCTGGGCCTCACTGAAAATCAGCGTCGTGGAGTGTGCAGCACACTCCACGACGCTGATTTTCAGTATGGCACACTGTGTGCCATATGGAGCACTCTGTGACACCAAGCTGAGTGAGAACCATTTAGCGCAAAGTCTGAATTGTTGTTTTCCTTTTCTCCTTTGTGTTAATAAATGTATTATCTTTCTTTCTTTGTTTCTAAATACCCGATCCCAAATAGTACTGACAGATTTTTATTATCGCCATTAGTAGTTCAATTTTACTAAATATCAAAAAGATTTACTAAAAGATATTTACGTGAAAGTCTTTACCTACGATGTATATTTTCGCTCTTAGAGCTCTAATAAAGAATTTGGAATTTAAACAATATAATTACATTAACATTTTTATCGAAATAATAAATAAAAACTGAAACTTATACAGTTGAACTGCATACAATGAAAATTCACCATCGCTAAATGCTTACTGGAAACACTTTGTTAACTTTAACGCGCCGTTAATTTTTTATAGTGCCAGGTCAGGGAGCCTCACTCATTATCATGTGACCCGGTAAACCCCGTCCTTTGTCCTACTTCCTCAGATCAAGTTAACCAATCGAGTGACGAGGATAGAGCACGTACGATATGCAAGTTTTTCTCATCCGGGGAAGTAAAATGTAAAGCTAATTACACTCGCGTTCGTATTTTATTGTTTTGGGGTAGTTTCCTGGGAATTTTTATCAGTTTCTAAATTATGGCTGTTGAATTTGAACGATTCGACGAGTGGCATGCACTTAAAAATGCTACAAAATATAAACAAATATACCTACTCGGCATCCCTAAATGTAACACCAAGACTTATAGGGCATATCTAAATCCGAGTTTGCCCAATCCCAAGAGGTGTGCATAACTTTTTAGCGAAAATTTTGCTCTTTGTCAGGTTTTTGCTTGTAGCTCGAAAACAGTACGTCCCACGGAAAATATCATGTATGTATATCAATATTAAAGAGGGTTAAATTCTGCCTTGAATGAGTATCTTAACTTCTAATTCGGTTTAGCGGTACAGCCAAAATCAAAAGTTATAAACCGGGAAAAATTCTCATTTAATTGAAAAACTCATATTTTGACTTTCATACCACATATATTTGAAACAGATGACTCCTGGTGAAAAACCTATAGAATAAAAGTTGAAGACAATATAATTTTACGTTATATAGACATTTCAATTTTCAAATTCAGTCATTTTGAAAGTCTAAATTTGGCATGAATTCAAAAGCGGATTTTTACTAATTCCTTCTAAGTTGCATATTTTCCATAAATATGAGGGGTGAGGCGTACATTTAATGCATTGTTATAACTAAGAACATTTAGGTGAAAATTTCTAAAACGTACCCAATCAGAAAACTATTAATACACCGTGTTTTTTTTTATTTCCGGTAATTTCAAGACGCCAGTGTCCTAATTAGGGAATTGGAGCTAATTAGGACACTGGCGTCTTGAAATTACCGGAAATAAAAAATCGTAATCGTAATCGATAGTTCTTTTTCGTCTTTCTGATTGTGTAAATTTTTTCTTTTAGTCTGAGAACCCGCTATAAAGTATGTAACTGTATGTTAAGACAATAAAATATTAATTTTGTACTAAGCAGAAATGTCTGCAATCGAAATATCAATTTTATAATTGAAAGAAAAATGGAAAAATTCGGACCGGTATTCCGAAAGTTCGAATCTTGCTCGTCGCGGTGAATTTTTCCATTTTTCTTTCAATTATAAAATTTTCATTACAATATGTTCCCTTTGTATCTAGGATTGTTAATATTCGAAATTTCATTGACATGTCATAATGTTCAATTATTTGGTTGAGTTAATATTGGGGAATCAATCAACAACTACTGAACCTATTTGACTTAACACACAGGTGCATCATTTTGTAGTGGGTTATCAGAGTAAAAAAATAATTAAATGTAGGTTTACACAATTAGAAGGCATTAATAAAATATCGATTACCTCAGAACTGGAGCTAATTAGGATACTGGAGTCTTTGAGAAATAAACCTAAGTTAAGCTATGGAATATACCCTTGAAATTACCGGAAATAAAAAAAAAAACACGGTGTATAAATAGTTTTCTGATTGGGTACGTTTTAGAAATTTGCACCTAAATGTTCTTAGTTATAACAATGCATTAAATGTACGCCTCACCCCTCATATTTATAGAAAATATGCAACTTAGAAGGAATTAGTAAAAATCCGCTTTTGAATTCATGCCAAATTTAGACTTTCAAAATGACTGAATTTGAAAATTGAAATGTCTATATAACGTAAAATTATATTGTCTTCAACTTTTATTCTATAGGTTTTTCACCAGGAGTCATCTGTTTCAAAGATATGTGGTATGAAAGTCAAAATACGAGTTTTTCAATTAAATGAGAATTTTTCCCGGTTTATAACTTTTGATTTTGGCTGTACCGCTAAACCGAATTAAAAGTTAAGATACTCATTCAAGGCAGAATTTAACCCTCTTTAATATTGATGTACATGATATTTTCCGTGGGACGTACTGTTTTCGAGCTACAAGCAAAAACCTGACAAAGAGCAAAATTTTCGCTAAAAAGTTATGCACACCTCTTGGGATTGGGCAAACTCGGATTACATGCATTTAGGACCACATGAAGGGATTAAAACGATTTCCAGCCTGCTGGGAATTAATTCTTCGAAAAAATCTTATTTTCTTGGCCTAATATTAGATTTCAAGATATTAGGTTACCTATGAGTACGTAGTTCCTAGCTAGGCAAATATTAAACACATCTTGAAGTAATAAATAAGGTAAACGTACTATCCCAGTACATGTCGTATTTAAACTGAAATCATTTGCAATAAAGGTGACAGCAGTGTGTCGACTATTGGGCATAAACGTGTCGAGCACTAGGACATTTACCTTATATTCGTTATAATATTAATAAGAATCATGATCGTATTGTAGCACAGCTAAAAATAACTTCACGGACACTGCAAGTAGCCGCTGGAAAGTCCTTCAACTCCGTTCCAGTTCTATGTTGCGGTCGAATTTAATGATGTAGGTACTCTGCGGGTTCAGAAAATACCAGTAGCACTGAGAGATAGTCTAAGTTCGAGAATAATAAAATAAAGGTTATTTTTGACTGATTTGAAAATGTTAAAGTTTCTTTATTCGAATGAATGTTGTTTGTTCCCAACTCCGTTATTTCAGTACTATTCAGGAGAAGTTGAATTTTATTTGCATTTAAATTCCTAGACCTTGGAATTACTAGATTTTTTTAAATATGTAATATATGTAGGTAACCTTCCTTTTTTGTGAAGGGATACGTGAGAAGTTGGGGAAACGTTACCTATTGTAAAGAGGCACACATAACATAATTATAACGTTTTTAGTATTTTCATTAACAAACCAAGCTTTTGTATGCCAAATGAGCCATTCAGTGCTTTAGTACTGCTCATGGAGACCAGTATGAAAGTCCTCAATGCCATAAGGCGGGTAGGTGTAGAACTAATTATACCAATATTTGTTTTATGTCATTTTTTCGATTGATTCAAAGGTGTAAAGTATGTCGATCGTATCACTTAACGAGTCCCGACACTCTCAAGATATATTATCACCGAGCTTTATGTGAGAGGGAAAATTCAAGACGGACAGTTTGTAAATGCGAAATCACTATTTCCGCTAAACATGTAGTAAAAACACGTTTTGAACAACTGTATTGAAATATAATTATAGGAAAATAATATTCATAAAAATCCTGTTAGTATATTACCAAAGAATCACGTTACCCAAGTTTCAAACTTTAAATTCGATATCCATGCACATTGGACGGCGGATGATGTCGTGATGGCAAACGTATTGAACTGTTGACCCAGTTTGGCCATCCTCCAGCACACAGATCACATACCTAGTAGACGGAGCAACGCATTAGTGACTACTAATATAAATAAATAAAAATAAAAATAAATGAATATTTTAGGACAATCTTACACAAATCGACCTAGGCCCACAGTAAGCTCAATAAGGCTTGTGTTATGGGTACTAGACGACGATATATATAATAGATAAATATGGATAAATACTTAAATACATAGAAACATCCATCCATAACTCAGGAACAAATATCTGTGATAAACACAAACAAATGCCCTGACCAGGATTCGAACCCGGGACCTCCTGCTTCGTAGGCAGGGTCACTACCGACTGAGCTATGGTTTCGAGCTTCATATTAACACACCAACCAGACTTAACGCTTGTTTAGACCAAATAGCTTCAAATATGAAGCGAGTAGAAGCTTTTACACGCAGTCTCTTTTTATCTGACCATGACACTGCTCAATTTTTAACTGTCAATGTAAACAAAACTAAATCGTTTATTACTTGGTTTGAACACAAAAGAGACTTTAGCAGTGACAATATACGTAAGTTTAAGCAATGCATGGCGGCTTTATGGTTTTCTGAGGTATTAAGTGTAAATGACCTACAGGGATCCTTCACATTGTTTTATGATTTAATGTGCCTTTTCTTTAATCTCTGCTTTCCATTAATAGTTCCGAGTTAGTAACAGACGTAAACACTTAAAATGGCTCACTAAAGGAATAAAAAAATCATGTCATGTAAAACGCAAGTTATACATTATGTCTAGGACTAAAAGTAATTACAATAAGCAAAATAAAACTCGTTTTGAGGAGTATAGCCGCATGTTGAAAAAATGTATACATAAATCTCAGCAGTTGCGCAATAATCAATACATACACTCAAACAAAAATAAGTGTAGAGCGACTTGGAATTTGATTAATAATATTAGTTCTTCCAATGACCATGATAATGACATTAACTCTTTGACTTATAACAACGTGACATACAATAATCATCAAGACATCTGTAACATTTTTAATGACTTTTTCATAGATATTATTAATAATCATGCATCAAGTATTAGAACACATAAAATAAATTGTAAAAATAATCAAGCTAACTCCGTGTTCTTAAGGCCTGTTGATGACCAAGAAGTGTTTAACCTGATTATGTCATTGAAAACCAGCAAGTCTTGTGGCTATGACGATATGTCAACGATTTTACCTAAAAGTAACGCTCTACATTTAAGTCGTCCCGTGGCGCACTTGATTAACCTCTCATTTGTTCAAGATCTTTTTCCTAACGAACTTAAAGTGTCAATTGTAAAGCCCCTGTTTAAAAAAGGTGACCGGAAAGACCCAAACAACTATAGGCCCATCACATTGGTTCCCGTTATTTCAAAGGTTATTGAAAAAACTATGTTTGTGAGACTTAGTGACTATTTAACTTTACACAAAATATTATCGCCAGACCAATTTGGGTTTCGTAAGGAGCGCTCAACAGAATTGGCCTGCTTTGAATTTATTAACGACATATCAGAGGCTAATAATGACCAATTACCAGTGACATCTATTTTTCTTGACATGAGCAAGGCCTTTGACTGTGTAAATCACTTGAAACTCCTTTCTAAGCTTGAAGGCTATGGACTCAGAGGCAATGTTCTCGATTGGATGAAAAGTTATCTGAGTGACCAAACGCAGTGCACTGAAATATCAAGAATGGTTACAGAGGGTAACAATCTTTTAAAGAGAAAGTTTAGGTCGCCATATCGTGCCAATGAGACGGGAGTACCACAAGGGAGTAATTTAGGTCCATTATTGTTTTTATTATTTATTAACGACCTGCCCCAATCAACATCACAAAGGTGTGTACTCTTCGCGGACGATACGACCTTAATAGTAAAGGGAACTGACATTAATTCATTTGAATCGGACATAAATAAACCACTTGTAGATGTAAGTACATGGGTACAATATAACAGCCTTAATATAAATCTAAATAAGACATTATTCACTCAATTCTATCATCCCAATTCAACATTATTTTCTAATCTTACCATTAATATTAATAACACTCAAATTGTAGAATCTCATAGTGCCACATTCCTAGGTTTGGTTATTGATAAACATTTAAACTGGAAATATCACGTTGACATAGTATGTTCCAAACTATCGCGATTTGTTTTTGCCTTGAGAAATTTAAAGAACACGATTTCCACTCAGGCCGCGTTAGCAGCCTACCACGGATATGTGGCATCCACCCTTAATTACGGGCTTCTACTTTGGGGTAATTTTATTGACATCCAAAGGGCTTTTATTGTCCAGAAAGGTTGCGTACGAGCATTAGCTGGTGTTAGTTTTGACGAAACCTGTAGACCTCTTTTCAAAAAATATAAAATTCTTCCATTAGCATGTATGTATATTTTAAAAGTTTGTCTTTTTACAAGTAACCATCCGGAGTATTTCATAAAACGCGAAGTCATGTCTGCAAGAGAGCTCCGAAGTCAGTATCAATACCTACTGTACCATCCTCCTTGTAATTCTGACATATACAAGAGGAATGCAGTAAATATGTGTGTTGTAATTATTAATAAACTCCCAAAAGAGCTTAGAAGGCAAGGCAAAATGTTTAAGACAGAATTAACCAAATGGCTACATGACCATCGTTTTTACAGCATCAAGGAATATTTTAAATGGGATGATTAATTGATTAGGTATAGTAGCTGACCTGAATGTGCCATATGTAATTTATTATTTTAATTTCATTTAATGTATTTGACTTATTTGACATCTTAATTCATTATTTAATTTTGTATAATTTTAATTGTATCATTGATGAATGTTAATTAAGCTGATTAGTACCATTGTGTACATATTTGTAAAATAGTTTGCATGTTGATGTTGTGTCGACTGAATACTGTTCCTTAAAATATGTTAATAACACCTTTTGTACGTATTCTGGCAAATAAATATTTCCATTCTATTCTATTCTATTCTGGGCTAGGAGGCCGTTAAAGCATTACCCCCTTATTCATAAACGTCTACTAAAGTTAAGAGGCCTCTGATAATCGTGTGTCCCTTTCCGTCCAACCTATTTGAGGGAAAGGGACAAACGATTATCAGCGATCTCTTAACTTTAGTGGCCGTTTATGAATAAGGGGGTTAGTGACTAGTGACTACTTATGGTAACGCATTAGTGACTACTAATAGAGCGCATCGCTCATTTTAGTTCCGCCGACGTTAACAACATGTACACTTGTAATTACAAATACGACTAATAATAGTACATTACTTACCAAGGACTGTAAAAGAAAGAAAGCCCGAAATCGCAGGTATTTGTAACCCGAGCCGCAGGCAAGGGTTGTAAATATGCGATACAGAGCTTTCTTTTTTACTGCACGTGGTGAGTACACAATTTGACGTCTCCACCTGGCCATAATGCGAGTTTTACCGTACGCGTAGCGTGCGATAAAACTCACATTATGGCCAGGTGTGACGTAAAATACATAACATAATAAAATAAATACATGCGATCCATTATTTTAGGAGCATCATCGGTATGTTATTCTGAGAAGGAAAGACTACGTAGTTTTTGGTCGCATAATTTATATGACATTATTAGTATAATAAATAGGGTAATACCAAAATATTGCATAATTATTATTTTTCTCCTTTTCTAAATCAGAATTAGATCTATATTGATTTGAGCAAATTACAATGATTGCTGCATTACGCTGGTTACTGCATTGGGCAAGGCTTGTTCCACACCATTGTTTACAGTTAAAATTAAATATATATCAATCAAAATTGAGTTTGAGTGCTAGCATACATATACTCGTAAGGCCTGTAGTGGTAGCCGTACGATTAAAAAAACCGCAAATCGATGTACAGTTTAGCCGTTTGGCACACGCATACTAGAGGTCAAAACACATTTTTTGACCCGCAGTTCTTAAAAAAAATTCCCTTAGGAGGGGAGTACCGAGACATTTTTTTTTATTTGTATGGAAAAAAATTTTTTTTTTCTGAAACCTATCGTGTGTGGTATCTTATGAAAGGAAATTTTGAGGCGATTCTAAAAATATACCTCATCAGTACATTTCAGCCATTTTTTTTAATTAACACAATTAATTTTCGAAACATACCAAGTTTGGGCTCCTCCAGACACGATATGGCTGATTTTTTTAAAATACAATATATCACAAATGATACGTAATATCCTCGCATCTAACCTCAAAAAAGCATTTTTGAAAATAATTTCATTAAGTATTTTTTTTAATTTTTCAATATTACAAAGTGACACAGTTCTACTTCAATACCTATTTTGCGTGACTTATGGAACTGTAGTACAGATACAGTGCATATTAATCATAAAATGATACGTAGTATCCATATATCCAACGGGAAATACCTCTTTAACCATTTAACTGCGTCTTTTCATCAGTTGGTTCAGTTTTGTGGTAGATACTGACTTAAAAAGTGGGTGAAAGTTGAATTAAAGATGTTTATTCCTGTTGTTTTTATCTCATACTTATAATACACATACTATAAAAAAATGTCTCGGCGCTCCCCTCCTAAGGGATTTTTTTTCAAGAACTGCGGGTCAAAAAATGTGTTTTGACTCTAGTATGCGTGTGCCAAACGGCTAAACTGTACATCGATTTGCGGTTTTTCTTTGAAATTGCAGCCTATGCCGTGAGGCGAATCAGCCATCTAACAAACAGTGAAACTGCCAGGCTGGTATACTTCAGTTACTTTCACAGTGTTATGTCGTATGGAATTCTGTTGTGGGGTAAAGCAGCTGATATTGGGACCATATTTGTGCTATCCTCGCATCTAACCTCAAAAAAGCATTTTTGAAAATAATTTCATTAAGTATTTTTTTTAATTTTTCAATATTACAAAGTGACACAGTTCTACTTCAATACCTATTTTGCGTGACTTATGGAACTGTAGTACAGATACAGTGCATATTAATCATAAAATGATACGTAGTATCCATATATCCAACGGGAAATACCTCTTTAACCATTTAACTGCGTCTTTTCATCAGTTGGTTCAGTTTTGTGGTAGATACTGACTTAAAAAGTGGGTGAAAGTTGAATTAAAGATGTTTATTCCTGTTGTTTTTATCTCATACTTATAATACACATACTATAAAAAAATGTCTCGGTACTCCCCTCCTAAGGGAATTTTTTTTAAGAACTGCGGGTCAAAAAATGTGTTTTGACTCTAGTATGCGTGTGCCAAACGGCTAAACTGTACATCGATTTGCGGTTTTTCTTTGAAATTGCAGCCTATGCCGTGAGGCGAATCAGCCATCTAACAAACAGTGAAACTGCCAGGCTGGTATACTTCAGTTACTTTCACAGTGTTATGTCGTATGGAATTCTGTTGTGGGGTAAAGCAGCTGATATTGGGACCATATTTGTGCTACAAAAACGAGCTGTACGTGGCATTTATAAAATGCGCGGTCGAGCATCCGTAAGAGGAAAATTTGAAGAGGCAAATATTCTTACCGTAGCATCTCAATACGTACTTGAAAACATTATGTATGTGCGGAAAAACATCCATAAATTCAAGCTCAACAGTGATATCCATAACTATAACACTAGAAATAAAGATAAGATTGCTGAGCCTGGCCACCGCCTCGGTAAGGTTCGTACGTCTTTTGCTGGGAACTGTACACGTTTTTATAACAAAGTCCCCGCTGATGTAGTGAATTTGCCACTAAATAAATTCAAGTCTTATGTTAAGCGCTATTTGTTGAGGAGAGAGTACTATACTTTAAAGGAATTCATTGAGGATAACGATGCCTTTAAGCCTGTAGCTTGATATAGTTAGTACAATACAAATCGAGAAATTATTAGGTACATTACTCTATGAAGCAGCTTTACTAGTGTCCAGTATTACCTGTTTTTCATTTTTATTTTATTTTGTTTTTATTTAGTATTTGGACACTTAGAGACGTTATACATCTCTAAGTCTTGCATTCGCAAATATTTATATGTATAGATATATATTTAATGATCCTGACGCTTAGAGACATGTACATCTCTATGTCACTTTTATATTGTAATTTAGTTCACGCATGTAAAATACGAGCACAGAATATTGTTTCTCACCAGACTAAACATGGCTAGTTTTTATTAATTAATACTTTTTATTAATCATATTTAATTTTAGTTTCATTGGCTTTAGACACAACATTCGGTGCTTGATTATCCATATTTTTTATTATATAGATCAAGACACTTGGAGACCTTATACATCTCTAAGTATAATTTAGAAATAGTATGTTTATTGTATACTAGAATCACTTAAGTACTTTTTTTTATATTATTTAAATTCAAAGTTTGTTTCTAACTGTTGATGATGGATTATTATAATTTGGAAATTTATGTAGAAGACACAGTTCAGGTAAGAAAGTATATCAAACTTGTATGTAATTTATTTTCAATAGTCAGATTTGGACTCATCTTTTTTCTTTGGTATTTTTCTTAAACTATAACCTATTGTTGGTTAATCTAACCTTGGTTTGATATGTTTTCTTATAGAACAACGCACTTATATGTATTGTTTAGTTTTGATGTACTGTTGTTTTGAAAAAATAAGTCCCGCCGAGTTTCTTGCCGGACATAATTCTTCTCGGGTCAGAGGTGTAGGGTTAGAACCGGTGTAGTTTGATTTTTTTTCTCTCTCTTTTACTTTGACGTGTAAAAGTGCCCTTGTGGCCTACTTACTGAATAAATGTTTGAGTTTGAGTTTGAGTTTGAGATTGGGCTTGTACGGCTACCACTACTGTCCCGAAATATTTTTTTCCAAAAGTTAATGCTGACTTTGGTGGGTATTTCTGGTTTATTTACTTTCATGTTATACAGGAATGATAATGGTGGAAGACAAATTTGTTTGCGACGTCATACTTTAAAAGTATAAAAGCGCTTATGTGTGACGACAATTCATGTATGCTTTGCTTATGCTGAGTCCTTTGGAGGTAATCTATGTATGATGATGCTCCAGCATTACCGCTAGCTTTGCAACTCTCAAGATATTTGCTTGGATATTCCCAGTTCTCACGTCTTGCAATCGGGTTGGATAAGTTAGTCTTTATTGCACTTCGAAGAGTACGTCACACCTGACGAGTAGCTCAATATTACGTTTAGAGACAGACTAATACATTATAGAGACTGTTAATCAAATTGCGAATGTTGGACACTTACTTACTTAAGGTTAGCTGGAAGAGATCCCTTAAAGGGATAAGTTCGCATTTGTACACACTCACTATATTTTTTGTTGGTCATGTACTTGTTTTGTGCAATAAAGTGTTTACTACTACTACTACTACTACTTACACTTAGGTACTTTGAACATAATAATAATAATTATTATTACATAAACAATTCAACATCTTTAATAAATACTTCAACAAAAATACAACTAGTCTAAAATCTAAAGTTTCCCAGTTTTATAAAATAAATGCAGCTGAGGCCTCGCTAGTAACACTATCTACATCAAGAACAACAATGTTTCCAACAATTTTTATTGTGAGATTACCAACCTTTATTATTTAACTGTCTCTGTTTAGTTGACACTCGTGTCGACTTATGGCTTCATACGTACATGATTCCTAGAATACAAGCTGGATATAGTAGATTATATTCCTACAATTTCTAGTTCTACGAACTAATTTTGAGTTATTACATACCTATCCGAGAACCGTAATAAGTATTTATGAAAAATAGCGGGACGGTTTCTATTTCTGGAAAAGCCAAGAATTATGTTAATTTATTAAAAATGTAGTTCGGCTCGATTGTTCCGGGCCGATTTTTTCTGAATCTATTGTTGTATCTTTTCAGGGTCGGTTGCACCAATCATTACGTTATTTGAAAATAGACCAGGTGAGATCTTATCTGTTTCATATCATAACTATTTCTTTTGATTTCTAAGTCACCCTAAAATGTAGGTTGTGGTTTTGATGTTATGTGCTCCTGTTATATTTAATCAGTACATATGTATTGTATTAAGTAATAAATAAATAAATGTAATTTTATTTAAAGTATTACCCTTAAAACAAACTAA
Organism: Pammene aurita; assembly: GCA_947086415.1. Lineage (NCBI taxonomy): Eukaryota > Metazoa > Arthropoda > Insecta > Lepidoptera > Tortricidae > Pammene > Pammene aurita. The sequence goes on from OX352304.1 coordinate 13,321,345, forward strand.
TTACTTACCTAATGTTAATTTAGCCGCCACTTTTAGTTTTTACCTACTTATCATGTAAACTTACCTTTGATTTTCCGTTGGTAATTCTCTATTCGGATTCGATCATTTCTCTTGTTTGTTAACTAATCTTACCTGAAACAAAGTCAAGACATTCATTAGATCATTACTCTAATAAGTAAGTGTTATTTAGTTGATTTATAAATCATTTAAACGTAGAAATTAGTATAAAAGAAATGTTTCATGATCATGATCAGCAACAATATTAGGTCTACTATACCTACCTACGTACTAGATAGGTTCTATTGAAACTTATATGTACCTATATTCATTTGAAGGCTAATCAGGAAACGCGAAATACCGCCTTTTCCTATATCATAACATAAATCATAATATTAACGAGAGATTTTTTAATGCTTATTACCATTTTTTTACCTAGACATTAGCCGTCGTTAAACCAAATATTTATCATCTACGTACCTATAAAAAAAAATAGTTTGGGCCGTATTCTAACTTTAAAACACTTATGACACGATCCAACTTTAATACAACTCCAGTGCAACTACACAATACAGCGGCTAAACGTCTGAATCAGAACCATCAGAATTTGCTTGAAAATTATTCCAATGCAACTCGATACAACCTCAATATTGGTTGATCATTTGTTGTGTGTTGGAGTTATGTTTGAGATATTTTTTTTTAATGTATTGTTTATGTATTTTAATATTAGAATACGGTACCGTAACAATACTGACAAGTGTTGCATCAGTCGGATCACATTCCCGTTGTGTTGTGTTATTTAGGAGCGCACCCGGGTTTTACCCACATACACAAACAACTAATTCTTCTATTGGGAACTTCCGCACAACGACGGTTCCTAGGAGTCTATTCAATTGGATTAATTTAACGCTCTTACTTACTTCTACTTACCTACTTATGTATTTAAACAAACTTTATTCGATGCCTAGCGGCTCTCACAAAACTGACAGCTACGATCTAATAATAATTGTATGTATCTGCTTACAAACATCAAAATGAGAAGAAAGTTTGTCCACTACCTATAGTATGTGTTACGTATTGTTGTAATATATATAATATATAAGTTTCAATATGCTAAAAAAATATATTTATTGTGGCTATAAATACTACATAGTACAGCCATTCTCAAAGTGTGCTCCGCGGAGCCCGAAAACCGCTGACCTAGTAAGTAGTTCTATGAACAGCTTCTACTAATCTAATAACTGCTGCATATTGAATGTAATTCAATTTATTCTTATAAAAACTTAATTTGCATAACTTAGGTTAGGCACTTAACGTGGCCAACTGTCGCTGTCGCCACTTTTTGTCGCGCCACATCGCGCGCGTAATGTATCGCCCTAGGCCATAAGATGGTTAATGTTTTCATTATCTACTATCTAGCAGGGGCGTCGCCGCGCCGTCACACCAGATGAGATAATTTGAGGGATGATTACGCCTTATTGATTTTAATTGGTTAACGAGGGACGTGAAATTGAAGAACTTTTATTAACAATTTAACTTCCGGTAATAATGGTCATTTGAATGTTTAGGTACTATTATTTGTTAGAAGCACTGAGATCTTCTGTATTCAGAGAGCAATTTGGGCATATATATTTTTTACGGCAGGTATAGTAACTTCTTGTTTGCTCGGCGTGACTCTAATGGATGTCTAAAGGATTTATCACACCATAATAAGTCACATTAGAACTATGAATATCAAATTGGCAATATTAAAAGTACTAGGCTTTAAAGTTGATTGATAGTGAATGAATTCATTTATAAACTCACTTTGACACAGTTTATATCAAATCACTTCGCTGGCTGTACGTACGTACAGACAATGCTAATTAGGATTAATCGTCATTTCCAATCGTTATTACCTCAAATAACAGGGCGAACAGCGGCACTGGCAGACGCATATAATTTAACGGCATTATAAATCGACGAGTTTACTTCATTAACATTTCGCGTTCCCTTTACGGGCTGATCCGAGTGAAACCGCGCGAAACGAACTCCTTTTTGTCTGAGAAAAAGAACAAAACACAAAAGTTCCAGCCAGCTGCGCGCGAGCATCCTGTCAACGTCACTACACCTTTTTGCATTCATTGATCACGACGACATACTTCCATCCCTTGCGCTCAACCGTTAAGATCCCGCGGGAGAAAGAGATGACAGTAAAAAGTAGCTGGTTCTTTAATATCCATAATAGTTGTTAAGTGCGGCAGTCTTCCGCAAAGCGCCGTGTTCTTTGATAATATGTTTTGTAGTAAGGACGAGCTTGTTTATTTTTACTTGTAGGAATATGAACGGGCTCGGAGGGCGCCCGGTCGTCGATAAATTGCCATTGTTGTGACACAATAACTTAACGCTTGGGCTTCCCAAACGGTTATCTTACGACTTAATACGGAGAAACAGCCAGAATACGGTGGCATATTCTACGCGTGAATATGCAATTAGCTTCACAATGTTTTTTACAAAAGGATAAGCAGACGCTAGAGAGCTTTTAGTAAAATAGACGCCTACATATTGTCTGAGACTAGTTATTTTCGAAGACAGAAGTTTCCATTAGGCTTTTAGAAATCATGTCAGAAATCTATGTGTGATTTGCAATCATATCAATGATATGGCCATATTTAGGCAAGCTTTATTTTAGAGAGTAATTAAGTAGAGTAATCTATTTTAATAACTACGAGTTATTTTGTGTGGGAATTATATATATCCTCCAGTTCCCATATTCCGCTTAAGGGTTACCTACTTGGAGATCATAAAATACATCATAAATACATACTACTTACTTGGACACTTAGGCATAAATCTGCTTGCAGTGCAAATTTATGCCTAAATATATACTTATGCCGAAAAAAAAAGGTTTTTTCATGGAGGGTTGGCCGACTGGGACGGAGTTTTTTTTGTCGAGTCCAAAAATTTTTTTCCAACTTCTCTTAGCAGCAATACGATAACAATTATGCCCTTTAACTGTTACACCCTGTATAGTTACTCCGTTTTAGTACTTCATAAATGCTCATGATACTTATCTACAAATTTTAATAACACGGTTGACGCTTAAAAATCAGTAAACTTCAACTTTTACCTTACTAATCTAAAGTTCGCTCTGTGAACGAAATCGGTCTCCACTCCGACTATCATAGTTGGCGGCTACGCTTGAGATAATTATACCGATAGATAGTGTGAAGCGGTTAAGGTCATCCATTATCAGTGGCTTCATTACAAATATTACAATCGCCTATGCGATGCGAGTTGATCGTCCAGTCAAACCAGTGCGAATATTAAAATCTATAATTACGATGTTACAGATGAACCCATGTGCGCGAATACTAGATATAGCCTCCCCTAAACTTCAAGTGGACTCTACCTAATTAAGGTTGCCAAAGAGCTCAAAGAGGACCCAGTGTGTTGACGACGAGGGACCCTCTTGTTCCTTTAGCTGTCAACACAGTGAATCCTCCTTTTTGTAAAGGGTCGGCAACGCGCATGTGACACCTCTGGAGTTGCAGGCGTCCATAGGCTACGGTAGCTGCTTACCATCAGGCGGGCCGTATGCTTGTTTGCCACCGTCGTGCTATAAAAAAAACTTACGGCGGGCAAGATCGTTGCCTTGGCCTCATCGTGGTGTTAACCACGTATCCTACGTTAGATCTAGTTTCTATGATCAGAAGCTTCTGGTTCATCCGACAACTCGACTCGGGTTCACACAACCAATCAGAACGCACAGAACATGACGTACGGCCGGAGGACTCCAAGTGTGGACCGATTCCGGAACGGAGATATAACCGGAAACACTAAGTACAAGGCTTCCGAGATCATGTTGGTAATATATAAACAATTAGGTTTCCGGTTATAAGAAACTGTTAATAAAATGTTACAATAAGCTTTTATTCAGTTAGTTTGTAATAAACTATTAATTAAAGGTAAGAAATACTTAAGAGCAAACTAGGCAAGACTAGTACCCGCTATGGTTATTATCTATACCTCCTTGCATGGATATATTAATTTATAACTAAACATTATATAAGTGGTAAGTATTATGAACTCGGAAACATTCCAATGCATTAGGTATCTGTTAGTTTCCAACTTTACGACAAAAAGCCATGAAAATTCGTCTATTCGATTCGATGTACCCGCTATAGGTAAGTATAGATTTCATATATCAATTTGATGAGTTGCAAAGGTGGATGAAATGAAAATACTTTAGAAGATCGTTTTCTAGACAATTCTACATATAGTCAAGCTTAGGTATGTTGTACGAGTAAAATGACAAATCAGGAGGATACTACATATGTTTTTAATAATATCTGTGAAAGTCGCTATAGTAATTTTTTTTAAGAATGGCTTTGGATTGCTGGTAACAAAAGTGGTAGTACCTATTAAAGCATAAAGATGTTTTGCATCTGGGTAGGTACATTTTTTTAAGCAGCAGCAGCAGCAGAGCAGGGTTGTGTAATTGCTCTTTGGTTTAGGATTGTATAAACATTCGATTGCTCGCCCGCGTGAAGTTGACCACCCCAAACCGTTTGCCCGCAAATGGCATATCGGTATCGTTAGTTCATCGTTAGTTCATGTTTGTTCAGCAGGTTAAATCGTTAGGACCCGATCGTAGCGTCGATTTTTTTAAAAAACAAAATGGGGTGGCTAACTTCACGTTAACCACCCCAAACCACTTTTTTTGCTATTTCTATTTTTATATCGAAAGATATTCGTTAGTTCATGATAGTTCACCAAATCAAATCGTTAGGACCCGACGCAATCATTTATTTTTATTTTTTGAAAGTGGGGTGGCTAACTTCACGCCAACCACCCCACCCTGGAATCGACAAATATAACTATGTGGGGGCATCGGGCGACGTTAGTTCACGTTTGTTCAGGCATTAAAAACGTTAGGATCCCATCAGTATTGCCAGAAAAAAATAAAATCGAAAATTTGCTATTGGCGGCTGAAGGCAGGTATGTTAGGTGTCGTAAAAAGTTATACAATCGGGTCCTTACGATTCTTCAGCCTAAACAAGCGTCTGCAGGCCTTACTTAATCGATACAGTACGGTATCTTGCGGGCAATCAAAAGAGAAAAAGAGATTTCCGAGGTTTTAGATTTTTTTTCATACTATGGGGTGGCTAACTTCACGCCAACCACCCCACCCTGGAATCGACAAATCTAACTATGTGGGGGCATCGGGCGACGTTAGTTCACGTTTGTTCAGGCATTAAAAACGTTAGGATCCCATCAGTATTGCCAGAAAAAAATAAAATCGAAAATTTGCTATTGGCGGCTGAAGGCAGGTATGTTAGGTGTCGTAAAAAGTTATAAAATCGGGTCCTTACGATTCTTCAGCCTAAACAAGCGTCTGCAGGCCTTACTTAATCGATACAGTACGGTATCTTGCGGGCAATCAAAAGAGAAAAAGAGATTTCCGAGGTTTTAGATTTTTTTTCATACTATGGGGTGGCTAACTTCACGCCAACCACCCCACCCTGGAATCGACAAATCTAACTATGTGGGGGCATCGGGCGACGTTAGTTCACGTTTGTTCAGGCATTAAAAACGTTAGGATCCCATCAGTATTGTCAGAAAAAAATAAAATCGAAAATTTGCTATTGGCGGCTGAAGGCAGGTATGTTAGGTGTCGTAAAAAGTTACACAATCGGGTCCTTACGATTCTTCAGCCTAAACAAGCGTCTGCAGGCCTTACTTAATCGATACAGTACGGTATCTTGCGGGCAATCAAAAGAGAAAAAGAGATTCTGAGGTTTTAGATTTTTTTTCATACTATGGGGTGGCTAACTTCACGCCAACCACCCCACCCTGGAATCGACAAATCTAACTATCTATGTGGGGGCATCGGGCGACGTTAGTTCACGTTTGTTCAGGCATTAAAAACGTTAGGATCCCATCAGTATTGCCAGAAAAAAATAAAATCGAAAATTTGCTATTGGCGGCTGAAGGCAGGTATGTTAGGTGTCGTAAAAAGTTATAAAATCGGGTCCTTACGATTCTTCAGCCTAAACAAGCGTCTGCAGGCCTTACTTAATCGATACAGTACGGTATCTTGCGGGCAATCAAAAGAGAAAAAGAGATTCAGAGGTTTTAGATTTTTTTTCATACTATGGGGTGGCTAACTTCACGCCAACCACCCCACCCTGGAATCGACAAATCTAACTATGTGGGTGCATCGGGCGACGTTAGTTCACGTTTGTTCAGGCATTAAAAACGTTAGGATCCCATCAGTATTGCCAGAAAAAAATAAAATCGAAAATTTGCTATTGGCGGCTGAACGCAGGTATGTTAGGTGTCGTAAAAAGTTATAAAATCGGGTCCTTACGATTCTTCAGCCTAAACAAGCGTCTGCAGGCTTTACTTAATCGATACAGTACGGTATCTTGCGGGCAATCAAAAGAGAAAAAGAGATTTCCGAGGTTTTAGATTTTTTTTCATACTATGGGGTGGCTAAGTTCACGCCAACCACCCCACCCTGGAATCGACAAATCTAACTATGTGGGGGCATCGGGCGACGTTAGTTCACGTTTGTTCAGGCATTAAAAACGTTAGGATCCCATCAGTATTGCCAGAAAAAAATAAAATCGAAAATTTGCTATTGGCGGCTGAAGGCAGGTATGTTAGGTGTCGTAAAAAGTTATAAAATCGGGTCCTTACGATTCTTCAGCCTAAACAAGCGTCTGCAGGCCTTACTTAATCGATACAGTACGGTATCTTGCGGGCAATCAAAAGAGAAAAAGAGATTTCCGAGGTTTTAGATTTTTTTTCATACTATGGGGTGGCTAACTTCACGCCAACCACCCCACCCTGGAATTGACAAATCTAACTATGTGGGTGCATCGGGCGACGTTAGTTCACGTTTGTTCAGGCATTAAAAACGTTAGGATCCCATCAGTATTGCCACAAAAAAATAAAATCGAAAATTTGCTATTGGCGGCTGAAGGCAGGTATGTTAGGTGTCGTAAAAAGTTATACAATCGGGTCCTTACGATTCTTCAGCCTAAAAAAGCGTCTGCAGGCCTTACTTAATCGATACATTACGGTATCTTGCGGGCAATCAAAAGAGAAAAAGAGATTTCCGAGGTTTTAGATTTTTTTTCATACTATGGGGTGGCTAACTTCACGCCAACCACCCCACCCTGGAATCGACAAATCTAACTATGTGGGGGCATCGGGCGACGTTAGTTCACGTTTGTTGAGGCATTAAAAACGTTAGGATCCCATCAGTATTGCCACAAAAAAATAAAATCGAAAATTTGCTATTGGCGGCTGAAGGCAGGTATATTAGGTGTCGTAAAAAGTTATACAATCGGGTCCTTACGATTCTTCAGCCTAAACAAGCGTCTGCAGGCCTTACTTAATCGATACAGTACGGTATCTTGCGGGCAATCAAAAGAGAAAAAGAGATTTCCGAGGTTTTAGATTTTTTTGCATACTATGGGGTGGCTAACTTCACGCCAACCACCCCACCCTGGAATTGACAAATCTAACTATGTGGGTGCATCGGGCGACGTTAGTTCACGTTTGTTCAGGCATTAAAAACGTTAGGATCCCATCAGTATTGCCACAAAAAAATAAAATCGAAAATTTGCTATTGGCGGCTGAAGGCAGGTATGTTAGGTGTCGTAAAAAGTTATACAATCGGGTCCTAACGATTCTCTAGCCTAAACAAGCGTCTGTAGGCCTTACTTAATCGATACAGTACGGTATCTTGCGGGCAATCAAAAGCGAAAAAGGCATTTGCGAGGTTTTAGATTTTTTTTCATACTATGGGGTGGCTAACTTCACGCCAACCACCCCACCCTGGAATCGACAAATCTAACTATGTGGGGGCATCGGGCGACGTTAGTTCACGTTTGTTCAGGCATTAAAAACGTTAGGATCCCATCAGTATTGCCAGAAAAAAAAAATCGAAAATTTGCTATTGGCGGCTGAAGGCAGGTATGTTAGGTGTCGTAAAAAGTTATAAAATCGGGTCCTTACGATTCTTCAGCCTAAACAAGCGTCTGCAGGCCTTACTTAATCGATACAGTACGGTATCTTGCGGGCAATCAAAAGAGAAAAAGAGATTTCCGAGGTTTTAGATTTTTTTTCATACTATGGGGGGGCTAACTTCACGCCAACCACCCCACCCTGGAATCGACAAATCTAACTATGTGGCGGCATCGGGCGACGTTAGTTCACGTTTGTTCAGGCATTAAAAACGTTAGGATCCCATCAGTATTGTCAGAAAAAAATAAAATCGAAAATTTGCTATTGGCGGCTGAAGGCAGGTATGTTAGGTGTCGTAAAAAGTTATACAATCGGGTCCTTACGATTCTTCAGCCTAAACAAGCGTCTGCAGGCCTTACTTAATCGATACAGTACGGTATCTTGCGGGCAATCAAAAGAGAAAAAGAGATTCTGAGGTTTTAGATTTTTTTTCATACTATGGGGTGGCTAACTTCACGCCAACCACCCCACCCTGGAAACGACAAATCTAACTACGTGGGGGCATCGGGCGACGTTAGTTCACGTTTGTTCAGGCATTAAAAACGTTAGGATCCCATCAGTATTGCCAGAAAAATATAAAATCGAAAATTTGCTATTGGCGGCTGTAGGCAGGTATGTTAGGTGTCGTAAAAAGTTATACAATCGGGTCCTTACGATTCTTCAGCCTAAACAAGCGTCTGCAGGCCTTACTTAATCGATACAGTACGGTATCTTGCGGGCAATCAAAAGAGAAAAAGAGATTCTGAGGTTTTAGATTTTTTTTCATACTATGGGGTGGCTAACTTCACGCCAACCACCCCACCCTGGAATCGACAAATCTAACTACGTGGGGGCATCGGGCGACGTTAGTTCACGTTTGTTCAGGCATTAAAAACGTTAGGATCCCATCAGTATTGCCAGAAAAAAATAAAATCGAAAATTTGCTATTGGCGGCTGAAGGCAGGTATGTTAGGTGTCGTAAAAAGTTATACAATCGGGTCCTTACGATTCTTCAGCCTTAACAAGCGTCTGCAGGCTTTACTTAATCGATACAGTACGTTATCTTGCGGGCAATCAAAAGAGAAAAAGAGATTTCCGAGGTTTTAGATTTTTTTTCATACTATGGGGTGGCTAACTTCACGCCAACCACCCCACCCTGGAAACGACAAATCTAACTACATGGGGGCATCGGGCGACGTTAGTTCACGTTTGTTCAGGCATTAAAAACGTTAGGATCCCATCAGTATTGCCAGAAAAAAATAAAATCGAAAATTTGCTATTGGCGGCTGTAGGCAAGTATGTTAGGTGTCGTAAAAAGTTATACAATCGGGTCCTTACGATTCTTCAGCCTAAACAAGCGTCTGCAGGCCTTACTTAATCGATACAGTACGGTATCTTGCGGGCAATCAAAAGAGAAAAAGAGATTCTGAGGTTTTAGATTTTTTTTCATACTATGGGGTGGCTAACTTCACGCCAACCACCCCACCCTGGAATCGACAAATCTAACTATGTGGGGGCATCGGGCGACGTTAGTTCACGTTTCTTCAGGCATTAAAAACGTTAGGATCCCATCAGTATTGCCACAAAAAAATAAAATCGAAAATTTGCTATTGGCGGCTGAAGGCAGGTATGTTAGGTGTCGTAAAAAGTTATAAAATCGGGTCCTTACGATTCTTCAGCCTAAACAAGCGTCTTCAGGCCTTACTTAATCGATACAGTACGGTATCTTGCGGGCAATCAAAAGAAAAAAAGAGATTTCCGAGGTTTTAGATTTTTTTTCATACTATGGGGTGGCTAACTTCACGCCAACCACCCCACCCTGGAATCGACAAATCTAACTATGTGGGGGCATCGGGCGACGTTAGTTCACGTTTGTTCAGGCATTAAAAACGTTAGGATCCCATCAGTATTGCCAGAAAAAAATAAAATCGAAAATTTGCTATTGGCGGCTGAAGGCAGGTATGTTAGGTGTCGTAAAAAGTTATAAAATCGGGTCCTTACGATTCTTCAGCCTAAACAAGCGTCTGCAGGCTTTACTTAATCGATACAGTACGGTATCTTGCGGGCCATCAAAAGAGAAAAAGAGATTTCCGAGGTTTTAGATTTTTTTTCATACTATGGGGTGGCTAACTTCACGCCAACCACCCCACCCTGGAATCGACAAATCTAACTATGTGGGGGCATCGGGCGACGTTAGTTCACGTTTGTTCAGGCATTAAAAACGTTAGGATCCCATCAGTATTGCCAGAAAAAAATAAAATCGAAAATTTGCTATTGGCGGCTGAAGGCAGGTATGTTAGGTGTCGTAAAAAGTTATAAAATCGGGTCCTTACGATTCTTCAGTCTAAACAAGCGTCTGCAGGCCTTACTTAATCGATACAGTACGGTATCTTGCGGGCAATCAAAAGAGAAAAAGAGATTTCCGAGGTTTTAGATTTTTTTTCATACTATGGGGTGGCTAACTTCACGCCAACCACCCCACCCTGGAATTGACAAATCTAACTATGTGGGGGCATCGGGCGACGTTAGTTCACGTTTGTTCAGGCATTAAAACCGTTAGGATCCCATCAGTATTGCCACAAAAAAACTTAAATCGAAAATTTGCTATTGGCGGCTGAAGGCAGGTATGTTAGGTGTCGTAAAAAGTTATACAATCGGGTCCTTACGATTCTTCAGCCTAAACAAGCGTCTGCAGGCCTTACTTAATTGATACAGTACGGTATCTTGCGGGCAATCAAAAGAGAAAAAGAGATTTCCGAGGTTTTAGATTTTTTTTCATACTATGGGGTGGCTAACTTCACGCCAACCACCCCACCCTGGAATTGACAAATCTAACTATGTGGGTGCATCGGGCGACGTTAGTTCACGTTTGTTCAGGCATTAAAAACGTTAGGATCCCATCAGTATTGCCAGAAAAAAATAAAATCGAAAATTTGCTATTGGCGGCTGAAGGCAGGTATGTTAGGTGTCGTAAAAAGTTATACAATCGGGTCCTTACGATTCTTCAGCCTAAACAAGCGTCTGCAGGCCTTACTTAATCGATACAGTACGGTATCTTGCGCGCAATCAAAAGAGAAAAAGCGATTTCCGAGGTTTTAGATTTTTTTCATACTATGGGGTGGCTAACTTCACGCCAACCACCCCACACTGGAATTGACAAATCTAACTATGTGGGTGCATCGGGCGACGTTAGTTCACGTTTGTTCAGGCATTAAAACCGTTAGGATCCCATCAGTATTGCCACAAAAAAACTTAAATCGAAAATTTGCTATTGGCGGCTGAAGGCAGGTATGTTACGTCGAATTTCTGTCAAATGAGTTGTTCCCAAGGAACAATTGTTCTACGGCGCGTAAATACGCATTAGGTGAACTACCGAAACAACTGTCTCTTGGGGACGAGACATATACTTTAACAGGTGTCGTAGCTTACACACACCATCACTACGTCGCGTATTGTTTATCGGTATGCGCTTGGCGTAAATACGACGACCTCTCTAAGAGAGATATAACATCTGAGGAGACGACGATAGTATGGCCTTCGATATTGATGTATGTAAAATAATTTTGTAGTGTAAAATTACCCAATTACCTATCTCGATGCCAAATTTGAACTTTCTAGGTCATCTGGAACAGGGTTAGAGTTTTGGTCTATAGGTCAATGACGATTTTTGAACGTTAATATCTAAATAATAGTTTGAGGTGTGTTTATGAAACTTGGAGAACATATATTTCGCAAGTTTCAATACCAAAGTTATCGACATAGCTCAAAGAATTAGCAAGCTGAAGTGGCAGTGGGCCGGCCATATCTCGCGAAGAACCGACAACCGCTGGGGTAAACGTGTTCTTGAGTGGAGACCGCGTCTCGGCAAACGTAGTGTAGGACGCCCTCTAACCAGGTGGGATGACGATCTGCGAAAGACTGCAGGCAGATTCTGGATGCGGCAAGCTGAAGACAGGGCGCTATGGCGCTCATTAGGGGAGGTCTATGTCCAGCAGTGGACTAATATAGGCTGATGATGATGATGATGATGATGAAGTTTCAATATATGAACCAAATTTGAAATGTTTATGTGAAATAGTTTTTGAGTTATGAAGGGGTCAAAGGTGGCTCCAAATGGTTCATGTAATATTAACACAAAATACTTCTCCAAGTAGTATATTCAGAGATGGGCATTAATCGATAAATTTTTTAGTTAACTAATCAATCGATTAAAAATATCAATCTTATTTTTTTAATTGTAACTAATTTAGTTGCAATTAAATTAGTTGTGAGAATGTTCGACTAACAATTAAATTAGTTTTAGTTTCAATCGACTAAATTTCACGGTTAAATCTATATCAAAACTCGTTAGTCACTCGTTTTTGCATTTTTTATGCATTTAAGATGCAATATACTCGTACATAACTTGCAATATGTGACTAGGAGTAGGTATGTACATTGTATAGGTACTTGTATGTTGTAAGGTTGTAACTATGTTAGTTTGAAGCAGATATCTTCAACCGATTGAGCTAAAATTATATTTACACGTTTAATTTGAAATGGTTGAATGACAGTTTAATGTTATGGCACCATCGAGCTGATCTGGTGCTAGCCCCAGCAGGTGACTATAATAATACCATACACTAGAGTTCGGACTCGTTGATGTCCTCTGAACGCGTAAATGACGATTGTCAAAGGAATTCGGTTGGTTATAAAAAATTGTTATAAAAATATTTAATAAGTTACTGATTAGGGTTTATGTCTAAAATATTGAACATGTTGTCATGAATAATTATAGATTTTAGGTGCTTAAGTTATTGCTTACGATGCTCAGACGATTAGTACTGCAAAGTGCAAATGTAGGTAAAGGTTTAAGGACACGGACGCCAGGTATAAAGTAAGAAAGAGAACGATGTATGAAGAAAGGAAATCGTTACATGCACTGCATCGCTGTGACAACAGAGACGTTGTTCCGATATTTCCCCACAACTCCGATATACACGGTGAATCTGAGTAACCCGACAGATTTTAACCATAAATTCCTGATCATAATTGGAGACAAAAATGTCGTATAAACTTTTCTGGAATTGGCCTTGTTTCAGAGTTACTACCAATTAAATAATAAAACATTTTTTATTGTGACTCAGTACAAAACGCTTTTTTGATGGCGATTTCACCCTTTATGGGGTCTTGTCTAGACATTCTTATTGAACGATATCAAAGTGCCAAGGAATACTTTACATAAACTATTTTTTTTTACGAAAAAAAATGTATTTATTTATTTTAATCGACAGTTTTACCAATAACATTTATGTTTTTATGTTCAAAAGCATTAAAAAAATCGAAAAAAAGCAAAAAGCAATTTTTTTTTTGGCGAAATTGACCTAAATTCATAGAACATTTATTAATCCTTATGCCCTCAGGAATTTATGGTTAAAATCTGTCGGGTTACTTAGATTCACCGTGTATAACATAACATAAATACTCTTTATTGCACACCTCAAATAATAGACACAAAGACATCTGATGGTGACTGTACACAGTTCTTATTTACCCTTTAAGATTAGGGAAATTCAATCCAATTTCAGAGAGATGCACTACTTAATTACTTACTTACATGATGGATAACAAAAAGTTTTTGACTTAAGTTTCATTTTTGTTATAAGCTTTATGACTATCGAAATTTGCGGGTTAAGGAGCTCTGACGAGCTCTAACATGACGGTTTGTAGCATTGCCATCCAAACTAAACGTTTGATATACAATTTTAGCTCATTTGGTTGGTATTATAGTTAGCAAAGAGATCTCACTCCATAAATAATCAAAATATCGTAGGGAATAAGTACATGACCATTTTATTTGTATACATCCGTTAATATGTCCTGTTCAGTCTGTCAACATAGTAATACCGAGGTTTCCTGTTCAATTTGCTTCTACCATTACTCGCGAAAAAGCAGTCTAACTAATTAGTCGATTACAAAATTTAGTTGTCCGAAATCAATCTGCAACTAATTTAATTGCAACTAAACTAGTTGCATTCTATACAACTAAGATTGATCAGTCGTCGTTTTCAACCGTCAGTCGCAATTAATTTTGTTAATCTCAATCGTTAATCGTTAGTCGATTACATTTTGCCCATCTCTGAGTATATTATATACAATACTGACTCTTTAAGTTACCGTTTAATTTCCCGAGGTATTTTTCGGCGTATCTAGCAAAATCATTGGGTACTTTTGAGGGTTCCATAACCAAAATTGAGTCTTATACCTATAGCAACGTCATGGGCGATGCTCACCACTCAGCCATTTTATTTGTAGACTGTAAACCATATACTTGTAATTGATGATATTTTTTACCTGAAGGTGTCTTTTACTTTTAGAGGGGCACTCCATAGATTTCATTGAATAATGAAAAAGATTGCTGCAAATATTTATAACCTTATTACCACAAAGATACGCCCGGTGTATGTTTTTTTTTGTTTTGTATGAAGACTATGAAGACATGGCCAATTTTTGTGCGCCTGGGTACCTAAAATTAGTGGCTCCTAACAATGAAGTGTGTTTTGAAAGCTTTGTATATATTTCAAGTACAGCCTTGGACAAAAGCATTGAGCACGTATGTTTTTCTTTCTTAACTCAATAAATATTGTTTTCTTCATGCAAACGTTATATAATTTCAAAAGTTATTACGTATTAGTGTACTTAAAACTAGAGAACATAAGTAAATAATACTTCAAAGTACTAATTTAAATAAAAAAATTAAAGGCATAATCAGGCGAATTAACAACGGAGTACCTAATCGATATTTTTAAGCAATTACTATTTACTAACTGCAAATACTACTAATAGGTACCTATTCAGTTTTAATTAATAAAAAAATATTAAATGTAGATACAAACTTAGAAGAGCTTGGCTGTAGGTACTAGTTAGGTAGACAGTAATCACAAGGTTTTTCTGTTTGTTCATATTTCAGGCAATAACATCACAGGTCTAAACTCTAATGTTACGTTCTTTATTCTTAGCATACCTACTTATCTATATGTGCGAAAGTAACAGTTGATCTGTCAAATTTATTATTTCAAGCTGAATCTGCTGAACCGACTCAGAAAATTTGCAGGGAAGAACGATGGAAGATACCTATAATCCTGAAAACTAACCCATTGAGGGGTTGTAATGGCCTGAATTCGTTACGGTAACAGTAACATATATGTATTTTATTTATAGTAAAAGTAGTTTATTTAGTAGAGTCAAATCAAAATTATAAGTAACCTAGAACCAGTTTGCTTCCAGAGGAATGCCCTATAATGGACGTCCATGAAACTGGTAATATTTCTCGGGAAACTGGAATGTCCTTTTTTTAATTATGTCATTAAGGCGGTTATCACACTGCCGCAGCTTCCGCATGCGGCGACGGTGTGCGAGACAGGATAATTAACGCTCTGCATGTGCCTCGTTCACTGGAGCGGGACGCGGCGCCAGTGTGAGATCCGCCTAACTAAATAATAATAATATTATTCAGTTTGGCGGATCTCACACTGGCGCCGCATCCCGCCCCAGTGAACGAGACACGTATATTATATATACACATATATAATATTACTATCACTAAACGTTTTAAATCATATTATATTAAAGACGAACCATGACATGACAGGTATAAGTTAATATACATCTAGAATCAAGGTATAAATTATATAAGCCGACTTTTTTAAGTTTATTTTAATACTGTTTATTCTTTATAATGGTTTTTCAAATATGTCAAACCAACAAGCTAAACATATTACCCTCTCGTTGCACAGTAGTAAGCTGATCATTACCATTTATTTCTCTAGGAGGGGTATGGAAACCAAAACTGACAATTTATTACAGTAATCTTTAGAATTGTTTTTGTTAAGTCTTAATTGTTTATTGACAAAATAAATGAATTTATATAATGTGTCAATATTTTATTCTGTTGTATATTCCTTTTAAAAAGCTTATGTAGGTAAGTAGGTATAAGTTGGCGTGTTATTCCTGCGTTGGCATAGTCTTCTTATTCGAGCGCTTGGTAGTACTAAGCGAACGTGCTGCATGTAAACACGCACTGTTACTCGCGCTGCTCGTCCTTTGACTTCCACACAAAAACCGCTCTTTTGGGCAAAGGGCAGCGCGAGAAGCAGCGGCAGCGTCAGAAGTGTCGTGTATACAGACAGCTCCTGCTCCCCACTTTCCTGCTCACTGCCGTGGAAGCAGGGCAAAAATTTACGTGATTGAAACTAAACTTAAAAATGTGAATGTTAATCTTTATAATATAAAAATGATTACGAATTCAACCATGAGCTTTCCAAACGGATTGAGCACCGACATGAGTAGATCATGTCGATTTTTAGTTTCAATCATGATTAGCTGAAGTGATTACATTAGTAAGACGGATGCTAAACTAACGATTTAGTCGATTTAATCATGTTTAGAACATGATTATATTTTGCGTAGCTACTAACTCCATCACTTTTTTCCATGGCGGTTAAGAGGCGGTACCTAAGTATGAGTATAATTTACATTTAGGATAAATGGCTACTTGTGACAGTGTACAAAACATTGCTCTAGCTTGTTACACGTTTATGAATAAAAAAAGTGGCTAATACTCGTACACTTATCCTGCATGGACTTAGCAAGGGACAGTATGGCAAAGTTTGACGTGATAGCAGTGAGTTAGTATTCATTAAGATATCGATAATATGCTTTTTTTTAAATATACCACAACTATGGCAAACAAGCATACAGACCGCCTGATGGTAAGCAGCTACCGTAGCCTATGGACGCCTGCAACTCCAGAAGTGTCACATGCGCGTTGACGACCATTTACAAAAAGGAGGACTCACTATGTTGACGGCTAAAGGAACAAGAGGGTCCCTCTTCGTCAACACACTAGGTCCTCTTTGAGCTCTTTGGCAACCTTTCTCACGAGCAGGAACACAACACTATGAGTAGGGTGTAGTGCTATTTGGCTGTGGTTTTCTGTAAGGTGGAGGTACTTCCCCAGTCGGGCTCTGCTCCAGATTTCAGCGAGATGATATTCGCTGTGCTGTACCCTACCACACCTAGCGATATGACATTCGCAGTACCCATACCTCTCTTTTGGGCGTAGTTTAAGGACATGCCCGTGTCCAGACGTAGTTTAAGGTCATACCCGGGTCCACATGGTCGGCATGATGTTAGCAACAATAGCCACCCCAACGGAGCAAAACGAAAACAAAAACTGTATGAATTAAGTATAATCTATAACCACCCCATAGTATGAAAAAAAATCTAAAACATCGGAAATCTCTTTTCGCTTTTGATTGCCCGCAAGATACCGTACTGTATCGATTAAGTAAGGCCTACAGACGCTTGTTTAGGGTGAAGAATCGTTAGGACCCGATTGTATAACTTTTTACGACATCTAACTTTGTCGATTCCAGGGTGGGGTGGTTGGCGTGAAGTTAGCCACCCCATAGTATGAAAAAAAATCTAAAACCTCGGAAATCTCTTTTTCTCTTTTGATTGCCCGCAAGATACCGTACTGTATTGATTAAGTAAGGCCTGCAGACGCTTGTTTAGGCTGAAGAATCGTAAGGACCCGATTGTGTAACTTTTTACGACACCTAACATACCTGCCTTCAGCCGCCAATAGCATATTTTCGATTTTATTTTTTTCTGACAATACTGATGGGATCCTAACGTTTTTAATGCCTGAACAAACGTGAACTAACGTCGCCCGATGCCCCCACATAGTTAGATTTGTCGATTCCAGGGTGGGGTGGTTGGCGTGAAGTTAGCCACCCCATAGTATGAAAAAAAATCTAAAACCTCGGAAATCTCTTTTTCTCTTTTGATTGCCCGCAAGATACCGTACTGTATCGATTGAGTAAGGCCTGCAGACGCTTGTTTAGGCTGAAGAATCGTAAGGACCCGATTGTATAACTTTTTACGACACCTAACATACCTGCCTTCAGCCGCCAATAGCAAATTGTCGATTTTATTTTTTTGTGGCAATACTGATGGGATCCTAACGTTTTTAATGCCTGAACAAACGTGAACTAACGTCGCCCGATGCACCCACATAGTTAGATTTGTCAATTCCAGGGTGGGGTGGTTGGCGTGAAGTTGGCCACCCCATAGTATGGAAAAAAATCGAAAACCTCGGAAATTTCTTTTTCTCTTTTGATTGCCCGCAAGATACCGTACTGTATCGATTAAGTAAGGCCTACAGACGCTTGTTTAGGCTGTAGAATCGTTAGGACCCGATTGTATAACTTTTTACGACACCTAACATACCTGCCTTCAGCCGCCAATAGCAAATTTTCGATTTTATTTTTTTGTGGCAATACTGATGGGATCCTAACGTTTTTAATGCCTGAACAAACGTGAACTAACGTCGCCCGATGCCCCCACATAGTTAGATTTGTCGATTCCAGGGTGGGGTGGTTGGCGTGAAGTTAGCCACCCCATAGTATGAAAAAAAATCTGAAACCTCGGAAATCTCTTTTTCTCTTTTGATTGCCCGCAAGATACCGTACTGTATCGATTAAGTAAGACCTACAGACGCTTGTTTAGGCTGTAGAATCGTTAGGACCCGATTGTATAACTTTTTACGACACCTAACATACCTGCCTTCAGCCGCCAATAGCATATTTTCGATTTTATTTTTTTCTGACAATACTGATGGGATCCTAACGTTTTTAATGCCTGAACAAACGTGAACTAACGTCGCCCGATGCCCCCACATAGTTGGATTTGTCGATTCCAGGGTGGGGTGGTTGGCGTGAAGTTAGCCACCCCATAGTATGAAAAAAAATCTAAAACCTCGGAAATCTCTTTTTCTCTTTTGATTGCCCGCAAGATACCGTACTGTATCGATTAAGTAAGGCCTGCAGACGCTTGTTTAGGCTGAAGAATCGTAAGGACCCGATTTTATAACTTTTTACGACACCTGACATACCTGCCTTCAGCCGCCAATAGCAAATTTTCGATTTTATTTTTTTCTGGCAATACTGATGGGATCCTAACGTTTTTAATGCCTGAACAAACGTGAACTAACGTCTCCCGATGCCCCCACATAGTTAGATTTGTCGATTCCAGGGTGGGGTGGTTGGCGTGAAGTTAGCCACCCCATAGTATGAAAAAAAATCTGAAACCTCGGAAATCTCTTTTTCTCTTTTGATTGCCCGCAAGATACCGTACTGTATCGATTGAGTAAGGCCTACAGACGCTTGTTTAGGCTGTAGAATCGTTAGGACCCGATTGTATAACTTTTTACGACACCTAACATACCTGCCTTCAGCCGCCAATAGCAAATTTTCGATTTTATTTTATTGTGGCAATACTGATGGGATCCTAACGTTTTTAATGCCTGAACAAACGTGAACTAACGTCGCCCGATGCACCCACATAGTTAGATTTGTCAATTCCAGGGTGGGGTGGTTGGCGTGAAGTTGGCCACCCCATAGTATGGAAAAAAATCGAAAACCTCGGAAATTTCTTTTTCTCTTTTGATTGCCCGCAAGATACCGTACTGTATCGATTAAGTAAGGCCTACAGACGCTTGTTTAGGCTGTAGAACCGTTAGGACCCGATTGTATAACTTTTTACGACACCTAACATACCTGCCTTCAGCCGCCAATAGAAAATTTTCGATTTTATTTTTTTGTGGCAATACTGATGGGATCCTAACGTTTTTAATGCCTGAACAAACCTGAACTAACGTCGCCCGATGCCCCCACATAGTTAGATTTGTCGATTCCAGGGTGGGGTGGTTGGCGTGAAGCTAGCCACCCCATAGTATGAAAAAAAATCTAAAACCTCGGAAATCTCTTTTTCTCTTTTGATTGCCCGCAAGATACCGTACTGTATCGATTAAGTAAGGCCTGCAGACGCTTGTTTAGGCTGAAGAATCGTAAGGACCTGATTTTATAACTTTTTACGACACCTGACATACCTGCCTTCAGCCGCCAATAGCAAATTTTCGATTTTATTTTTTTCTGGCAATACTGATGGGATCCTAACGTTTTTAATGCCTGAACAAACGTGAACTAACGTCGCCCGATGCCCCCACATAGTTAGATTTGTCGATTCCAGGGTGGGGTGGTTGGCGTGAAGTTAGCCACCCCATAGTATGAAAAAAAATCTAAAACCTCGGAAATCTCTTTTTCTCTTTTGATTGCCCGCAAGATACCGTACTGTATCGATTGAGTAAGGCCTGCAGACGCTTGTTTAGGCTGAAGAATCGTAAGGACCCGATTGTATAACTTTTTACGACACCTAACATACCTGCCTTCAGCCGCCAATAGCAAATTGTCGATTTTATTTTTTTGTGGCAATACTGATGGGATCCTAACGTTTTTAATGCCTGAACAAACGTGAACTAACGTCGCCCGATGCACCCACATAGTTAGATTTGTCAATTCCAGGGTGGGGTGGTTGGCGTGAAGTTGGCCACCCCATAGTATGGAAAAAAATCGAAAACCTCGGAAATTTCTTTTTCTCTTTTGATTGCCCGCAAGATACCGTACTGTATCGATTAAGTAAGGCCTTCAGACGCTTGTTTAGGCTGTAGAATCGTTAGGACCCGATTGTATAACTTTTTACGACACCTAACATACCTGCCTTCAGCCGCCAATAGCAAATTTTCGATTTTATTTTTTTGTGGCAATACTGATGGGATCCTAACGTTTTTAATGCCTGAACAAACGTGAACTAACGTCGCCCGATGCCCCCACATAGTTAGATTTGTCAATTCCAGGGTGGGGTGGTTGGCGTGAAGTTGGCCACCCCATAGTATGGAAAAAAATCGAAAACCTCGGAAATTTCTTTTTCTCTTTTGATTGCCCGCAAGATACCGTACTGTATCGATTAAGTAAGGCCTTCAGACGCTTGTTTAGGCTGTAGAATCGTTAGGACCCGATTGTATAACTTTTTACGACACCTAACATACCTGCCTTCAGCCGCCAATAGCAAATTTTCGATTTTATTTTTTTGTGGCAATACTGATGGGATCCTAACGTTTTTAATGCCTGAACTAACGTCGCCCGATGCACCCACATAGTTAGATTTGTCCATTTCAGGGTGGGGTGGTTGGCGTGAAGTTAGCCACCCCATAGTATGAAAAAAAATCTAAAACCTCGGAAATCTATTTTTCTCTTTTGATTGCCCGCAAGATACCGTACTGTATCGATTAAGTAAGGCCTGCAGACGCTTGTTTAGGCTGAAGAATCGTAAGGACCCGATTGTATAACTTTTTACGACACCTAACATACCTGCCTTCAGCCGCCAATAGCAAATTTTCGATTTTATTTTTTTCTGGCAATACTGATGGGATCCTAACGTTTTTAATGCCTGAACAATCGTGAACTAACGTCGCCCGATGCCCCCACATAGTTAGATTTGTCGATTCCAGGGTGGGGTGGTTGGCGTGAAGTTAGCCACCCCATAGTATGAAAAAAAATCTAAAACCTCGGAAATCTCTTTTTCTCTTTTGATTGCCCGCAAGATACCGTACTGAATCGATTAAGTAAGGCCTACAGACGCTTGTTTAGGCTGTAGAATCGTTAGGACCCCATTGTATAACTTTTTACGACACCTAACATACCTGCCTTCAGCCGCCAATAGCAAATTTTCGATTTTATTTTTTTGTGGCAATACTGATGGGATCCTAACGTTTTTAATGCCTGAACAAACGTGAACTAACGTCGCCCGATGCACCCACATAGTTAGATTTGTCAATTCCAGGGTGGGGTGGTTGGCGTGAAGTTGGCCACCCCATAGTATGGAAAAAAATCGAAAACCTCGGAAATTTCTTTTTCTCTTTTGATTGCCCGCAAGATACCGTACTGTATCGATTGAGTAAGGCCTGCAAACGCTTGTTTAGGCTGAAGAATCGTAAGGACCCGATTGTATAACTTTTTACGACACCTAACATACCTGCCTTCAGCCGCCAATAGCAAATTTTCGATTTTATTTTTTTGTGGCAATACTGATGGGATCCTAACGTTTTTAATGCCTGAACAAACGTGAACTAACGTCGCCCGATGCACCCACATAGTTAGATTTGTCAATTCCAGGGTGGGGTGGTTGGCGTGAAGTTGGCCACCCCATAGTATGGAAAAAAATCGAAAACCTCGGAAATTTCTTTTTCTCTTTTGATTGCCCGCAAGATACCGTACTGTATCGATTAAGTAAGGCCTACAGACGCTTGTTTAGGCTGTAGAATCGTTAGGACCCGATTGTATAACTTTTTACGACACCTAACATACCTGCCTTCAGCCGCCAATAGCAAATTTTCGATTTTATTTTTTTGTGGCAATACTGATGGGATCCTAACGTTTTTAATGCCTGAACAAACGTGAACTAACGTCGCCCGATGCCCCCACATAGTTAGATTTGTCGATTCCAGGGTGGGGTGGTTGGCGTGAAGTTAGCCACCCCATAGTATGAAAAAAAATCTGAAACCTCGGAAATCTCTTTTTCTCTTTTGATTGCCCGCAAGATACCGTACTGTATCGATTAAATAAGACCTACAGACGCTTGTTTAGGCTGTAGAATCGTTAGGACCCGATTGTATAACTTTTTACGACACCTAACATACCTGCCTTCAGCCGCCAATAGCATATTTTCGATTTTATTTTTTTCTGACAATACTGATGGGATCCTAACGTTTTTAATGCCTGAACAAACGTGAACTAACGTCGCCCGATGCCCCCACATAGTTGGAGTTGTCGATTCCAGGGTGGGGTGGTTGGCGTGAAGTTAGCCACCCCATAGTATGAAAAAAAATCTAAAACCTCGGAAATCTCTTTTTCTCTTTTGATTGCCCGCAAGATACCGTACTGTATCGATTAAGTAAGGCCTGCAGACGCTTGTTTAGGCTGAAGAATCGTAAGGACCCGATTTTATAACTTTTTACGACACCTGACATACCTGCCTTCAGCCGCCAATAGCAAATTTTCGATTTTATTTTTTTCTGGCAATACTGATGGGATCCTAACGTTTTTAATGCCTGAACAAACGTGAACTAACGTCTCCCGATGCCCCCACATAGTTAGATTTGTCGATTCCAGGGTGGGGTGGTTGGCGTGAAGTTAGCCACCCCATAGTATGAAAAAAAATCTGAAACCTCGGAAATCTCTTTTTCTCTTTTGATTGCCCGCAAGATACCGTACTGTATCGATTGAGTAAGGCCTACAGACGCTTGTTTAGGCTGTAGAATCGTTAGGACCCGATTGTATAACTTTTTACGACACCTAACATACCTGCCTTCAGCCGCCAATAGCAAATTTTCGATTTTATTTTTTTGTGGCAATACTGATGGGATCCTAACGTTTTTAATGCCTGAACAAACGTGAACTAACGTCGCCCGATGCACCCACATAGTTAGATTTGTCAATTCCAGGGTGGGGTGGTTGGCGTGAAGTTGGCCACCCCATAGTATGGAAAAAAATCGAAAACCTCGGAAATTTCTTTTTCTCTTTTGATTGCCCGCAAGATACCGTACTGTATCGATTAAGTAAGGCCTACAGACGCTTGTTTAGGCTGTAGAATCGTTAGGACCCGATTGTATAACTTTTTACGACACCTAACATACCTGCCTTCAGCCGCCAATAGAAAATTTTCGATTTTATTTTTTTGTGGCAATACTGATGGGATCCTAACGTTTTTAATGCCTGAACAAACGTGAACTAACGTCGCCCGATGCCCCCACATAGTTAGATTTGTCGATTCCAGGGTGGGGTGGTTGGCGTGAAGTTAGCCACCCCATAGTATGAAAAAAAATCTTAAACCTCGGAAATCTCTTTTTCTCTTTTGATTGCCCGCAAGATACCGTACTGTATCGATTAAGTAAGGCCTGCAGACGCTTGTTTAGGCTGAAGAATCGTAAGGACCTGATTTTATAACTTTTTACGACACCTGACATACCTGCCTTCAGCCGCCAATAGCAAATTTTCGATTTTATTTTTTTCTGGCAATACTGATGGGATCCTAACGTTTTTAATGCCTGAACAAACGTGAACTAACGTCTCCCGATGCCCCCACATAGTTAGATTTGTCGATTCCAGGGTGGGGTGGTTGGCGTGAAGTTAGCCACCCCATAGTATGAAAAAAAATCTGAAACCTCGGAAATCTCTTTTTCTCTTTTGATTGCCCGCAAGATACCATACTGTATCGATTAAGTAAGGCCTACAGACGCTTGTTTAGGCTGTAGAATCGTTAGGACCCGATTGTATAACTTTTTACGACACCTAACATACCTGCCTTCAGCCGCCAATAGCAAATTTTCGATTTTATTTTTTTGTGGCAATACTGATGGGATCCTAACGTTTTTAATGCCTGAACAAACGTGAACTAACGTCGCCCGATGCCCCCACATAGTTAGATTTGTCGATTCCAGGGTGGGGTGGTTGGCGTGAAGTTAGCCACCCCATAGTATGAAAAAAAATCTGAAACCTCGGAAATCTCTTTTTCTCTTTTGATTGCCCGCAAGATACCGTACTGTATCGATTGAGTAAGGCCTGCAAACGCTTGTTTAGGCTGAAGAATCGTAAGGACCCGATTGTATAACTTTTTACGACACCTAACATACCTGCCTTCAGCCGCCAATAGCAAATTTTCGATTTTATTTTTTTGTGGCAATACTGATGGGATCCTAACGTTTTTAATGCCTGAACAAACGTGAACTAACGTCGCCCGATGCACCCACATAGTTAGATTTGTCAATTCCAGGGTGGGGTGGTTGGCGTGAAGTTGGCCACCCCATAGTATGGAAAAAAATCGAAAACCTCGGAAATTTCTTTTTCTCTTTTGATTGCCCGCAAGATACCGTACTGTATCGATTAAGTAAGGCCTACAGACGCTTGTTTAGGCTGTAGAATCGTTAGGAACCGATTGTATAACTTTTTACGACACCTAACATACCTGCCTTCAGCCGCCAATAGCAAATTTTCGATTTTATTTTTTTGTGGCAATACTGATGGGATCCTAACGTTTTTAATGCCTGAACAAACGTGAACTAACGTCGCCCGATGCCCCCACATAGTTAGATTTGTCGATTCCAGGGTGGGGTGGTTGGCGTGAAGTTAGCCACCCCATAGTATGAAAAAAAATCTGAAACCTCGGAAATTTCTTTTTCTCTTTTGATTGCCCGCAAGATACCGTACTGTATCGATTTAGTAAGGCCTGCAGACGCTTGTTTAGGCTGAAGAATCGTAAGGACCCGATTGTATAACTTTTTACGACACCTAACATACCTGCCTTCAGCCGCCAATAGCAAATTTTTGATTTTATTTTTTTGTGGCAATACTGATGGGATCCTAACGTTTTTAATGCCTGAACTAACGTCGCCCGATGCACCCACATAGTTAGATTTGTCCATTCCAGGGTGGGGTGGTTGGCGTGAAGTTAGCCACCCCATAGTATGAAAAAAAATCTAAAACCTCGGAAATCTATTTTTCTCTTTTGATTGCCCGCAAGATACCGTACTGTATCGATTAAGTAAGGCCTGCAGACGCTTGTTTAGGCTGAAGAATCGTAAGGACCCGATTGTATAACTTTTTACGACACCTAACATACCTGCCTTCAGCCGCCAATAGCAAATTTTCGATTTTATTTTTTTCTGGCAATACTGATGGGATCCTAACGTTTTTAATGCCTGAACAAACGTGAACTAACGTCGCCCGATGCCCCCACATAGTTAGATTTGTCGATTCCAGGGTGGGGTGGTTGGCGTGAAGTTAGCCACCCCATAGTATGAAAAAAAATCTAAAACCTCGGAAATCTCTTTTTCTCTTTTGATTGCCCGCAAGATACCGTACTGTATCGATTAAGTAAGGCCTACAGACGCTTGTTTAGGCTGTAGAATCGTTAGGACCCGATTGTATAACTTTTTACGACACCTAACATACCTGCCTTCAGCCGCCAATAGCAAATTTTCGATTTTATTTTTTTGTGGCAATACTGATGGGATCCTAACGTTTTTAATGCCTGAACAAACGTGAACTAACGTCGCCCGATGCCCCCACATAGTTAGATTTGTCGATTCCAGGGTGGGGTGGTTGGCGTGAAGTTAGCCACCCCATAGTATGAAAAAAAATCTGAAACCTCGGAAATCTCTTTTTCTCTTTTGATTGCCCGCAAGATACCGTACTGTATCGATTAAGTAAGGCCTGCAGACGCTTGTTTAGGCTGAAGAATCGTAAGGACCCGATTGTATAACTTTTTACGACACCTAACATACCTGCCTTCAGCCGCCAATAGCAAATTTTCGATTTTATTTTTTTGTGGCAATACTGATGGGATCCTAACGTTTTTAATGCCTGAACAAACGTGAACTAACGTCGCCCGATGCACCCACATAGTTAGATTTGTCAATTCCAGGGTGGGGTGGTTGGCGTGAAGTTAGCCACCCCATAGTATGAAAAAAAATCTAAAACCTCGGAAATCTCTTTTTTCTTTTGATTGCCCGCAAGATACCGTACTGTATCGATTAAGTAAGGCCTGCAGACGCTTGTTTAGGCTGAAGAATCGTAAGGACCCGATTGTATAACTTTTTACGACACCTAACATACCTGCCTTCAGCCGCCAATAGCAAATTTTCGATTTTATTTTTTTCTGGCAATACTGATGGGATCCTAACGTTTTTAATGCCTGAACAAACGTGAACTAACGTCGCCCGATGCCCCCACATAGTTAGATTTGTCGATTCCAGGGTGGGGTGGTTGGCGTGAAGTTAGCCACCCCACTTTCAAAAAATAAAAAAAAATGATTGCGTCGGGTCCTAACGATTTGATTTGGTGAACTATCATGAACTAACGAATATCTTTCGATATAAAAATAGAAATAGCAAAAAAAGTGGTTTGGGGTGGTTAACGTGAAGTTAGCCACCCCATTTTGTTTTTTTAAAAAATCGACGTTACGATCGGGTCCTAACGATTTAACCTGCTGAACAAACATGAACTAACGATGAACTAACGATACCGATATGCCATTTGCGGGCAAACGGTTTGGGGTGGTCAACTTCACAGCACCCGATTGCTCATTGCTGGTTGCAACTAAATTAGGAATATAAGGAATTACATTGTGTTATTTTACTTCTTTGCCTAACGTGCTCCTAGATGAGGCGGACGACTACTGTGAGCAGTATGCACTAAAGATCTCCAAGCCTTAATAATCTTGGACGAACGCATACATTTTTATTACGTCTCTGTTGTGTATTCTAAAACCTTATAAGTATGTAGAAATATTTTGATGTAATATCAATTTTGATTTGATTCAATATACATGATTTACTTATCTATGTTTTAAAGTATCTATATTTATATTATTTATCATTGCCTTCTTCAAATTCTCTACCGAATAAGGTCCACTTTGTAAGATAAAATCAGAACTCCTAATGTATTTTTTATCTCGTACTACAAATTAATTCGCACCTGTTTCGTTATCTTCGTGCTGTATTTTTGGAGAATGTATTCTCGTATTCATTTAACTGATGTTGATCACAAATTATTGGGCCATTCATATAATTTTTGCAAAACGCCCTCCGTGTAGTTATAATTTGTAATCTGTTTATTAATTTATACCGCCAGTAAAAGAGCTTATAAACTTAATAATCTTTACATAAACTGAGTAAGTTTAAATACTCGTAACACGTAATAGTAAGAACTGGCTCGTAAAATGCATTTATTTATTTTAGGTGATTTTAGTAGCAATCGGAGCACGCCAGTAATAAGGTATTAGGATAGGATTCAAACTATATGTATATATATAGAACATTACTTGGCCTTGGTTAAATAAAATGTAGAGGTATATATAGGTCTTCGAGCAAAAATGTAAAGGAGTTACAGTTTCAAACATGATTTACTGAAAATATGGCTCCTTACAATTTGTAACCGGCCTGTCTTATACCGTAATAAGACTGTCAAAGAAAGTACCGCCCGAGTCGTTCTTGCGGTACTATTGTGGGGCCATTTTTTTGGGCTGATTGTGTATCCCTATAGGTACCCAGCACTTTTTACGAGGAAGCTTTGTTTGTCAGATAGAATGATCGAGAACACCCAACCAAAACAGTCGATTCGGGATGTGACAGGTGTGGGGATCAATGTTACTCTGCGTCCGTAGGAAACACCTTAGACAACCCTACACGTGATCCCTGGGTGGTGCTAAAAGAGTAACAAACTTGGCAGCTGCCTGTCCCATCTGGACCTCGCAGCACTCACTGGATTTTCATTATCATCTGCTTTCCCATTACTACTACCCTAGGGAAGAAATATATACCTATCCAGTGACATGTAGCCATACGATAAAATAAAAAATAAACAGGTGTGGAACCAGGGATGAAGCCAGAATTGAATTAAAGGTAGGGTATTGGTAAAGACAGGTAGGGCGCATTATTGTTCAAGGTACGTTATCGGGATTTTAATGTAGAGCATTGCCCCATGAATACCGCCCTAGCTACCGCCCTGTGTGGAACCAAGTCGTGAACCAGCAAGGAAATAAAGGTTCATTCGGCCACGTCCAGCAACTCTAGCTCCTTGTCGAACGATTTCGCAGTTAACGGTCCATACTGCGACCGTTAAACTGGTTCCGTACACTCGACATTAATATGAATACATTTCTGCACTTTATTCCCGGGAGATAAGGTTCTAAAGTGCCTGGATATTTATGGAGCTGTGTGTATATCGTGTTATAAAACCATTTGTACCGAGATACCGCCAGCGACTGTTCGGCTTCCTGCTTTAGATCCTTTTTAGGGTTCCGTAGTCAACTAGGAACCCTTATAGTTTCGCCATGTCTGCCCGTCCGTCCGTCCGTCCGTCCGCGGATAATCTCAGTGACCGTTAGCACTAGAAAGCTGAAATTTGGTACTAATATGTATATCAATCACGCCGAAAAAGTGGTAAAATAAAAAGTGGATTTTTTTATTTTATTAGGGTACCTCCCCTATACGTAAAGTGGGGAGTGATTTTTTTTTTCATTTCAACCCTAACGTATGATATATTGTTGGATAGGTATTTAAAAATGAATAGGGGTTTACTAAAATCATTTTTCGATAATATAAATATTTTCGGAAATAATCGCTCCAGAAGTAAAAAAATATGCGTCCCCCCCCCTCTAACTTTTGAACCATAAGTTTTAAAAATATGAAAAAAATCTCAAAAGTAGAACTTTATAAAAACTTTGTAGGAAAATTATTTTGAACTTGATAGGATGAATAGTTTTTGAAAAAAACTTACAAAATAATTTCTAAACTAAGTTTGTAATTTAACCGTATAATAAGCAGGTGTTTATTGTACCTGTAATTTCTACAAAATTACAATGAAATGACGTGCTTTCAAATAAAGTAAAAACGGTGAAAATCGGTTCACGCAATAAAGAATTATTCCATAAAAATCATCTTCCATACTTTAAGCTCGC
Source organism: Pammene aurita (assembly GCA_947086415.1). Taxonomy (NCBI): domain Eukaryota; kingdom Metazoa; phylum Arthropoda; class Insecta; order Lepidoptera; family Tortricidae; genus Pammene; species Pammene aurita. The sequence goes on from OX352304.1 coordinate 13,350,736, forward strand.
GCGCAATAGTTTACTTAATTTGCCGATAGATGTCGCTGTACGTGGAACTCTCATATCATATCCTACATGGCGGTGTTATTAACTCTTAAGTGGGGACACTTACTGTGACGGACGGAAAACTACGGAACCCTACACTGAGCGTGGCCCGACACGCTCTTGGCCGGTTTTTAAATCTTGTTTGTCACCGTCTTGTTATTACGAACTTTTGTTTTGATTGCTGTGTTCGGAAGAAAGGACTGTGTTTATCGACACTGAAAATTCTATTAAATTTTTAAAAACGGTACAATGTATGTATTCTTTTTTTAGAATCTACATATTTTATTGGTATTTAGATTTGTTTTTTAAAATCCCATGATTAATTTACATGGGTACAAACTTTCTTCATTTAAATAACATGTGTTTTTAAAAGTAGGAAACTTGTCAAGAGTTGATTTTTGTGAAACATCTGGCCCGGGTAGTCTGCGTGACTCAACTAGGGAGGGACAGAGGGATGTTTTTGTTCCTCATTGTGCCGCACAAGGAGGCAACAATCCGGCATTCACTCACTATGGCTTAAGCTAGGGTTGTCATGTTGATCACGAATTAAAAAATCTTGAAGTCACCAATGTTCTATTTTTTAATTGGTAACGATGTGCGTAAGTGTGCGAGCGTGGTAAACGAGTTCTAAACTCTAAAGAATTCAGACGTTTGTCTGTATTTTTTTTACATTATTGTATGGTAATATGTTTATTGGGTAGGAAGATACAAGAATATAAAGTAAATTAAAAATAAGATATAAACTAGCCTTACAAATAAAATTACTAGGCTATATATTTTATTATTCTTGCTACAGCCCTAGTCTCTCTAGTAACATTAAGCGGATATCCCAGCGCTCAGACCACAAGAGACAAAAAATACACTCCATGGAGAAGTTACTAAAATTGAACGATTTACGTGGATAATATTACAAAAATATGTCATATTACAAGCTTTATTAACTGGTATCCAATTTAGCTTAAAATTATTTGCTCATCGTGTCCAGTCAGTCTCGCTCTCGTTCTCGCATACTTTATTTCCTTCAGTGGGAACAATTCCTAATATTTGTACGATTTTGTTCCGATTCAGTATCAAGATTTCAGCATTTTAACGTTTTACGACTTTGGCAGGTGTATTATTTAATCTTGAAGTTGATGGTATATCAAAATATTCATTTTTAAACATATTTCAAACAAAAGAACTATGTCAAATCTGTACATATTTTTGATGCCCCTAATATCCATACTTCCATACTAATATTATAAATGGGAAAGTGTATGTGTTTGTTTGTTTGTTTGTCCGTCTTTCACGGCAAAACGGGGCGACTAATTAAAGTGATTTTTAAGTGGAGATAGTTGAAGGGATGGAGAGTGACATAGGCTACTTTTTGTCTCTTTCTAACCCCCCACTTCCCTAAAATGGGGGGGTGGAAGTTTGTATGGTTTGTTACCCTGAATTTAACGCGAGCGAAGCCGCGGGCAAAAGCTAATACTTTTTAATATCTTCGTTTCAGCCCTAGTCTCTAATACATCTCTATAGCTGTCAGTGAAGCACATAGTCGGTTACAAAGCCGAGCGGATATCCTAACGCTCAGACACTGGAGATAAAAATTCGCTCCGTGCGAGCAATAACGGATGGGCCCGTGTTATTAAAATTGAACGGTTACGCAAACGTTTTAAGCATTGTTCACATGCAGTAGGAGAAGTGCTTTTACGTAACTATATAAGACGCCTCTGCAACCGTTCCTTGAAGATTTCTACTATGGTGCGATTAGCGTAAGTTCGGTACTTTGGTCTGAAAATTATACTTTTAATATGACAAAAATGTGTAGCCACGACTCTATTACCAAGTCGTAAAGTCTTGGATACATGTTTTTGTCACATTAAATGTATCCATATACAGGTACATACAGGTACATCCCGCGGTAAGTTTTAGTATTTCTCTTAGGTTATTTTTTGCTCGTATATAAATCATTTAGTCGGTACGTCAGTCGATATCACCGTAAATTTTAAACAATAATGAGAAAACTACTTACCTATATATATAAAATAGTTATACAGTACATATGTGTACAGTCGACGTCAAAGATATGTTTACACTTTGGAACCTTATTACAAAGAGGTAAGGTGCAAAAGTGTAAAAATATCTTTGACGTCGTCTGCACATGTTCCGAAGTTGTGCTAATATGTCGTTATTTAACCTATAATACATATTGTACTAAGAATATTATATAGCGCTATGGATATAGCGTCTTAAGTACCTGCTTGAAGAAGATTATATACGAGTTACTGTTTCCTTCTCTGCTCGTGAAGGATAAATCTTTGAAAGCAGCTGAAGGTTGTATTCACTTGATAGCAGTTTTTGTGCTACTTTCAAGAGGCTGGCACGGGATAAATAAAGATTGTTAACATCTCCATCATAAAAATTCGCGCAAGCTCCTGTGAATTTACCTACAAGCATAGCATAGATCTAGCTATAAGCATATAGTTTAGTATATATTTAATATTGCGATGCCCTTGCAGGGTTCATGTGTACCACTTCAATAATTGTAACATCATAGTGCAATAAATAAATGAATATGAATATGAATCATTCTGCAAAGAAAGAGTTGGCCATTCCAACATAGCCATATGGCGCCTCAAATTTTAATTTTCTTTCCATATCCATAGGGTGTAATATCCTTGTATTGTATCGAGTGCGTATACGCAACTTTCATTTCAACGGCTTACTTTTCCAACTTCTTAGGTTACGCAATCGCAACCTTACCTTGTGCGAGATAAAGTTCAAATTACGTAATGAATCTTGAAAGAGATATTGAATAGGCTTAAGAAACAAAAACAACAGATTTAGTACCTACCTACTACTTATCAAAAGTGGAAACGTAACTACATACATCAAATAAATTTTAGATCATATCAGTGTGACATTAGCTACGACGAAATTAAGATATGGACGAATTTCTAAGTATACAAACAATGATGGCAGTGTCTCTATGGCTCCCAAAAACCTCGATCCCTTCACGCCTTTCCCCGGCTTTGAATATGACACAATACGCAATTTCTCGCTATTAAAAAAAGCCTTCATAAGCTAAAATACTCGTCGACTATAATGCTTGAATTGAGATTTTGTAGACCGAACTACTAGCGCATACTTTTCGATGGACCTTTTATGGTCGCAAATTTTAGCGTCGTCGACTATGCTGAAATGGATTTTCATATAATATTATACAACGGTCGTAGGAGTACCGTCCTTGACCTCGATCGAAGTTACTAAATTACTAAGTTGCACTAAGACATTCTACCCAATTTAATTCTTAACGGCTTGCCTATTTTGAGCACTCGTAGAAAAAATATTGTATACAATAATGACATAACACATAACTAAGCTTTCTCGTACCTTACTTAGACCTTACTCAGCTTTTGTATAATATACTATTATACGTCAAACGCCATGCGCGGTTAAACTAAAATACACGGCTTGATGTCATAGCTTGAATGAAATGCCCCGCCTCCGATGCCATGGTCATAGTACGATTTTCATGCTTATTACCGTTCACTGGACGTTAGGTACCTAGGTACCTAACGTCCAGAGAGTACATGGTCCGTTTTCTGCCTAAGTGATTAGTGGTAGAACTACAGCTGTAGCACACGTATACGCCTTTAATTTAATGCTTCACATGTTAAAAGTTATCTCCGGTTAATACCTACTTTTACAATGAGCGTCTGTTCTGTAGGTATTACTTAATAGATATTTTATTGAAACGTTGAACATCAGATTAAACTAGATTAGGATAACCAATCACAAATCAGTAATTTAAGTTAAGGTAAGTTTACAGCGGGCTATTATTTGACAGTGATGTGATGATGGAAGCGTAACCAGAGTGGCGGTTTTTTGATGTGTTAACCATAGATTATATAAGTCCCAGATAGAGTGCGGCTAACAAAATTTTGTGATTCCATAAAGAGCCAGTGTCCTCGTCGTTACGCACTACACACACATACGCACAGCAATAATGAGCCGCTCCCCCGTCACTCGTGTCCAAACGTCTATGCAGTCAAGAGCAGTTAAAAATTAATTAAAATATGCCGTCGTGCGTTGTCAAATGCTGCAGAAATGCCACCGGTCGGAAGAAAAAAACGGATGGGATAACTTTTCACCGTTAAGTAAACAATTAATTGCGTAATCACATTAAATATCAGTAATTTCATAAACTATTAACTTCATGGTAGCGGTGTTGCCAGGTGGTTGAATAGGGAAACTTCCCGAATGTAAAGGGGCCTATAATCGCCGCGATATGTTGTCAACACGATATGAACCAAACACAGCTTGATGTTTTATTTCACGCACGTTTTCAACTAATATTAACATATTACCTAATAGTTCATAAATTATAAGTTTTTGAAAGCAAATTATATTCCTTAGTATTTTTTGAATAAAATTTGTTAATAAACTAAATTATATATTTCTTAAAATAATTACAAAAATTGCGTAAAACATAAAGCTCATATATTATCAAGTCGTAGGTTGAATGCGCAAAATTATGCCACAATGAGTGATCTGTCCAACTTTTATCTCATTCTAACTATCGCTCCCTCTCACTCTGATCGGTTGACTAGTCGCTTTAGTAAGCGACTGGTCAAGCGATTAGAACGAGATTGAACTATAGTTAGAATGAGAGGTTAGCTGTCAAACCAGTTGTGTTGATCGATCTAGGAGCATTTTTAACCGACTTCAAAAAAAGGAGGTTCTCAGTTTATGTGTGTGTATATATGTTTGTTCACGATTATCTCGCGTTTGGCTGAACCAATTTTGATGCGGTCCTTATATACAGCTGTATTTTTTATCTATCGCGTTCGTGAAAACAAAATATACGTTTAAATAGTATCTAATACACTGAACTTTACTGTAATAAAATTTACCACGCCGCAGCATTGCGTAGTTCCATATTTTTCGAAAAAAAGGAGAATTTTCTGAGCTACGCTTTTAAAGGATTCACATTCAATGATTCGTGACTCATATTTGCCATAATTCATATCAGGTCTTACAAAATTTTCACAACCTTGTTCAAATTAAAAATAATTTTGTGAATTCCATTGAATTACTATGGAATTTAACGGTTCGGAGACCTCCGCCTACACTAACGCCTCTAGCGGAAATTCGTACGCGATAGTCATCATTCATATTCAGAGGCGATTGTCTATGGTTGCGGAAATTTGTCTATTGTAAGATTGTAACTGATTTTTTTTATGGAGGCCATAGACAAATTTCCGCAACCATAGACAATTGTCTATGAATTGATGAATTCAGATCAAGTGCCTGATATAAATATAAATTCAATTCAATTTATTGATCATTTATTTCGAAAGTTTCCATATTATATTAGTACATTTTATTTCTACTAAATTAATAACATCTTATAATTATGCCAGAAAGCCCACTGTCCACGACTGTGGCTAGAAGGCTGTCGTAAGTAGGTTTTGCATGATGGAAAATTATCAGTGGGCCCCATATAAAAAAAGCCAGAACCCATAGACCTGGCTGAACTGAATCCCGCTAAGTGTGTGTTGCGCCTAATCTTACCAAAAGCAAGCCATGTAAAATTAGCGGCCAAGACTCACAACACAAGCTCATAACGCTTTAGCGTCTGCTAGATGGTTGCCAACAAGGCTGACGACGAAGGTCAACCTGACTGAATTTTGGTTCTCTAGTGTGAAACGGTTTGAGATAAGGTAAGTTTATAATAATACGCTTTTAGTTGGGTTCACCTTGGCCATATTAAAAGGTATAATAAATGCTTAAAATAATAATATTGGGTCGAGAAGGGAGGCCGGACACACTCAAGTCGTGTCCTTTTATTAATTTATAAGTTTAGATTTTTTACATCATTATTTTTTCTTTTATCCGCCTCTTCAGAAATATATTTCATCAAATTTATTAAAACAGGTGCTTATTAATTCTATTTGAACATATATATTAATAATCTATTTTTTTTAAATTCATAAATACTGTATTCTTAATCGGGAAAATTTGTATTACATGGCAACACTCGTCTGGACACACACATTCAAACTATCCGCCATCTTGCGTCACAGTTTGTTGTACAGCCATGCTCCGTCCTTTAATTTTCTTCGTCCAAGGTGTTAACTAATTCAAAACCTATGAATAAATTATTGAGATCGAGGGCCACCTAACAAAAAAAGTCACACATAGTATTCATAATGATTACATGATTTTTTAAAGTGCTAAATATGTATATACCATAAAAGGCATAATTATTTTCGAAAGTAAAATCTATTGAAGTTTTACAGAAACCGCGTTTATGATGAAATAATATTACTTAAGCTATTAATTACCCATATCAATAAATAAAATGAAATGCAGTCCCAGATGCTGTGCAAGAACCGCATTTTTTTAATAATAGCAGTTTAAATTAATTTTATTCCAGGCAGAAACGTTTGCAAGCGAAATTTCAATTTCAACCTCGGTATGAGTAAGCGTCGATACCTCAGTTGGTCAAAGCGATCGGACCGGTGTTCCGAAAGGTCGCAAGTTCGAATCTTGCTGGACGTGGTAAATTTTCCATATTTCTTTCAATTATAAAATAACAGTTTAACTATACATACCTACGCTGCGCGCCTGAGTTCACAAAATGTCTGATATTTTGCCGTAAAACAAAACAAGCATTTCTAAGTTACCTTAACTTAGAAATATTTTGTGGTAGTTTCCAAAGAAAATCTTCAAATAATCCGGCTAAGATACAGAGACAGATACAGATATTTTATTGGTAAAAATGAAATTTTACAGATAATAATTACTCAAACCAACAATTCTTGAGGAATTGTTTATTTATCTGAAGTGCTTTGGGATAAGTTCACCAAATTTTATATTGTATATTTTGATTCTACAAGGTGTAAGAAAAATGCTGGTGATCCGTTTAAGGGCATAATTGGTATCGCTTTCTAATTATGAATAAAAAAAAGCAAAAAAAAAAATGTTTTGTATTGAGGGACGCCGTGTCACGTATTTTTTTTTTTTTACTTTGAAAAATATTTTTGTTACAGCCTGTATACCTAACATTTACAATTTAACCAACGGTGTGGATAATGTATTTTTTATGAAAATAGAAAGAAAGAAAGTTAAATCTTGTCAGTTCTTGTACCATGTGTGTTTGTTGTGTTTTGTAGTGCGTGTGCGACGAGGACGTCACATGTAAAAAACGCATCTCGCTATCAAATGTCACGGTTTGGCGAGGTTTCTTATAATCTTATAAAATGTTAGTGTAAGTTTAAAAATATAACATCATTTTCGAAGTTATCCTAACCCCCTTAAACTCCAACTTCGCAATTCGCAAGAGATTTGTCGGAGAATCCGTCGCTGAGCAGAGCCATCGTATTATATTGTTATTCGGTTATTTAGTGTATTATTTAGTATTAACACTGATCGATTATCATTTATTATTGAAACTTACTTATATTAAAACTTTCCTTATGATTTGAGGACAATAAGCGAAACGTATTCCTTACAAATAAAGGAATTCTTACAAAACATGTGTTTAAATACTTTAAATAACAGTGCATAAGTTTTTATACCTTGGGCATATTTATGGTAATACATACACATACTTACGTATAATTATTATTACTTACATACATACTTAGAAAAGTGCACCAAACAGCAGACGTGCATTTGTTTGTTTATTAAGTATTCTTACCTGAAACAAGACAAATAGAAAAATTAGAATAGGTACCTAAGCTTAAGAATTAACATTCAAATAAGAGATAATTTCTTTACCTAAGATCATTGAGTAACAGGAGATGACACCCCTAAGATTTTTTTTGTCCCAAAAGTTGTAGTAAAAATCACTACAAGTCTATACTACTCTTTGATTCAGTCACAGTTGTCAACCGCCAAACATGGCGCACAAAATTTGTTCTAGATGTCACATCTAGTAAAATACATAATAAATCATTGCCTAAGACAGTGGTGGGCAAACTTTTTTCATGGGGGGCCAGAAAGCTTGAGAAATTTCGGAGGAGGGCCAGAATTGCAGCAAAACTGGGAATTTTAAAATTTTACGGTTTTATATAAAAGTGCAATTATGCTGAATTTCCGGCCTTCCTCTTGAAACTTCTCAAGTTTTTTTTTACAGCAAAAAAAATAATATATATATAAGTATATATTTATTTCAAACGAATCACATGTATAGCATAAAAATTATAGAATTTTTTATTTTTATTTATTTGAAGGCTGGGTGTGTGAGACATATGAAATTGTTTTTGTTTTGCCATTATATCGTCGAATGCAGGTTCGAGTTGCGACGAAGTAATTTTCAGCAGTGAGTCGGTTTCTGATTGAGTTTTTTCGCAATTTAATGGTGGAAAATGTTTGTTCGCACACATACGATGACCCAAACATAGATTATCATAACACATCATAATTTTCTGAGAGTGAGCAATCATCTTTGGGTATTGAGCTTTCGGCAGTGTCCTATAAAAAATCTAGCTTAGTTGTATTTAAGAACAGTTGTTTTAAATGGGTGCTACACTGCATTTCGATAATTTCCAATTGCAACTCTGCAGAGACGTTCTCGGGATCTACGTTAAACGGCATCGAAACAACAACTAGCGATGACTGTATTTTCTTTAAATCTTAAAACCTAGTTTCAAATTGTGCGTGAAGTTTCTGCAACTGCTGACTGAAATGTTTCAGTTTGTTCTCTACTGGTGCCTCTCACTGCGTTGCCCTCTCCGCTCCCCGCGATCCGCCCTCGACACAATACATACATGAACGCGGGTAAACTGATTCTTATACTTATTCATCTATCTATCTATATGTATTCAAATATTTTACTTCATAACGGGTGAATCCTCAAAATATAATCATCGCGGGACATATACAAATTATTTCAATGTATCCGCGGCGGGCCGGATAAAATGGTTTCGCGGGCCGGAGTTGGCCCGCGGGCCGTACTTTGCCCACCACTGGCCTAAGATAAGAAATATCTATTAATGATTAAAGTACCGCAATAGTTAGTAAGTAACGCACTGATGTAAGCGATTTTTTGGCGGCCCAAAGCGCTACTTGTACATGTATTATAGGTATACAATATGTTACGTATTGTAAGACATACTAAATATTATAAGTACGTACCTCAACTAGGTAATTAAACTCTTTACAGTTTTTTTGTCCTAAACCAGTCGCCAAATCATTAAATCAGACTAAGTACAATACGACCCATAAATGTCTAGTAAAAACCGCATTTAAAATCATAAACTTCCTTATATTTCCCAAATATGTCATGAATTTAGAATTCCATAACTTTCTGGTAATTAACTGGCTGAGTTTTGGTGAAATTAATACCTACTTGACATGGGAGCACATGAAAAATAGTTTTGGTGAAACTCACGTAGTCCAAACGAACGGTGCATTCTAACGATTAAACAAAACGATATTGTTTTGTTATTGATTTGACAAAAATCTCGCATTTTTATATAAGGTGCTAACAAATTACTCACGGATATTTTAAGAGATAATACATTACATTAAAACGATTAACTTATATATTTTATATAATACTATTAATTTTTGTATATCATTTTTTTGTTTTCACTTACCGAACAAAAAAAAAATTATAATTAATTTTTAAAATAATCACCCCTATAATGTACCTGTCAAGATGTTTAACACTATCTGTCATGTCACGTCAAAAGTTTTTTTTCTTAAATGGCATTATGATTCGGGTCTAAAGAGGTCTCATTTAATTATCTTATTAACAGGATGTTTTAACGTAGGAAATTTGTTTCCTAGTTTTCTCAAAAAAAAACATAACAAAACCTATGATGTTTCATACTTAAATATACTCCGAGAACCGAGTACTATCAGCGGTAAAAATACCCGTGACTAATTTGTTAGCACCTTATATATCAATCAAATCCCGTCAGTTCCAATGTGTATATACACTTACATGTCACCTATCTGAAGCTTAGGTATAACCATATGTGTCAATCCTGGAAAAAGGACCCATTTTTGTCGATACCTAAGTAGTGTTTAATACTTTTAAAAACTCCCCAATATACCTACGCTATTTATTTAGTGCAAGAAAGCCAAGAATGAGTGTCCATGTAAATCGATAAAGTGGACCATTTGACTAAACTCGTCCGCATATACATAGGCAGAAACATTATCTCTCTTACTTATAGAAGCATTTAATAAGTACATTTTTAATATTAGCTTTAGTTTAGCTAGACCACAGACAGAGACAAATCAGTCATGTCATGTTTATTTGTCAGATCGCAGACTATGTTTGTTTGGCTTACACATTTTCTAGGAATATTGTATTTGTGCCTACATTGTTCACTTGGTTTGCTCCTTATCGTTATATATGCTCATATCGCAAAGAGCTCGAAGAGGACCCAGTGTGCTGACGATGAGGGACCTTCTTGTTCCTTTAGCCATCAAGTGATTCCTCCTTTTTGTAAAGGGTCGGCAACGCGCATGTGACTCCTTTGGAGTTGCAGGCGTCCATAGGTTACGGTAGCTGCTTACCATCAGGCGGGCCGTATGCTTGTTTGCCACCGTTGTAATCTCCAATATTAGCACATTCAGTATAGCATATTAATGATAGCACATATTCAGTATTTTGTTAGCTTGCAATCAAAAACGATGTTTATGTTAGAGTCGGCGAAGCGCATGTGGCACCGCTAGACTTGGTGACCGATTACCAACATGCATTTATTTATTTGGTAAGGCGTATCGATGTTTGTTCAAGTCAAACTGGGTTGATTATTTTTTCAATGTTTCAATGTTTGTATTTGATTAAATAACATACTAATGTATGAGTGGAATACCCACTTTAAAAAACAAGTAAAAATAATTATGAGTGGATAGCAGGCGCCATCTGTTATTTCCGTTGTGACACTTGTAAGAGAGTCGGCGGGAAGGGTAGCTAACTGTAGTAGTTGGCACCTAGATGTCGCTTACGGCTGCTATAAAGTCGATGTAAAAAAAAATAAAAAATGCAAAAAGATGATTGAAGGCATTGAGAATTTCGTCAGCTCAGTAACTGAACCCATAGCTTAATTGGTAAAGCGATATCGAGCCCCGGTAAGGCGTATCGATGTTTGTTCAAGTCAAAATGGGTTGATTATTTTTTCAATGTTTCAATGTTTGTATTTGATTAAATAACATACTAATGTATGAGTGGAATACCCACTTTAAAAAACAAGTAAAAATAATTATGAGTGGATAGCAGGCGCCATCTGTTATTTCCGTTGTGACACTTGTAAGAGAGTCGGCGGGAAGGGTAGCTAACTGTAGTAGTTGGCACCTAGATGTCGCTTACGGCTGCTATAAAGTCGATGTAAAAAAAAAATAAAAAATGCAAAAAGATGATTGAAGGCATTGAGAATTTCGTCAGCTCAGTAACTGAACCCATAGCTTAATTGGTAAAGCGATATCGAGCCCCGGTAAGGCGTATCGATGTTTGTTCAAGTCAAACTGGGTTGATTATTTTTTCAATGTTTCAATGTTTGTATTTGATTAAATAACATACTAATGTATGAGTGGAATACCCACTTTAAAAAACCAGTAAAAATAATTATGAGTGGATAGCAGGCGCCATCTGTTATTTCCGTTGTGACACTTGTAAGAGAGTCGGCGGGAAGGGTAGCTAACTGTAGTAGTTGGCACCTAGATGTCGCTTACGGCAGCTATAAAGTCGATGTAAAAAAAATAAAAAAACATGCATTTATTTTTATTTTATTTATTAAAATTTGGAGATCCAACAGCTGTGACATATTTATAAAAAAATGTTATTTAGTAACGGCTTGATTGGTTTTTATTTCGAATCGAAACTAGAGATTTATACTGATTTAAACTTACACGATGTTCACTCATTATTATGACAAAAACGGGACTTAATCGCGTACACTTACTTTTATTATTTTCCTGACGTTTCGAGCATGCCGTAACGCTCGTGGTGGCAGGCAGACTGGCGAGGAATTGTATCAGCATCTCCTAGCTGCGCGGGTTTTTTTCGAACTACCCGCACTTGTTCTCGATTATGCACATTCACAGACAACCCTAGCGTGAATGTGCATAATCGAGAACAAGTGCGGGTAGTTCGAAAAACCCGCGCAGCTAGGAGATGCTGATACAATTCCTCGCCAGTCTGCCTGCGACCACGAGCGTTACGGCACGCTCGAAACGTCAGGAAAATAATACAACTAGAGATTTATGTTTACAAGTTGATTTCACTACGACACTAATGTTAAGAACTGTGTAGGTACCTAATGGGTATTGCAAAGTGAATCTTATTTTAGCCACCATCAATCAACATGTACTCGTAACGAAACTTTGTGTCAATCTGGCAGTTCGCTGTTGAACTTGCTATCGGTACGAAAAAAGAACAATAAATTCAAAATTCCGCTGGCCTTACATGACATGTTGTTGTGTGCGCGACTCAACTCTCGTGGCGATACCTATAGGTAAATATAATCATTCTTGCACAAAATTATTTCGGAATTCCCGATTAACTAAAGTATGAGTCACGTTTTGTTCCAAAAAGCTAGCCATAAACAAAACTATTTACTCCAATCCAGCGAACGGGGAAATCCGACCGACTGTAGGACGTCATGCCGTTGGTAAATTGATAAGGCGTTGCATTACTAACTTGTGAAAAACTAATTAAACTTCGTAGTTTAATCAATAATATTTTTAATGGGAAGATTAAGTATTACAATTATGGCGGGATGAATACCTGACAAGATGCGTGATATTTCAAGCATAAGCTTTCTATTGAATTTTGACAGCAGTTCCCGTATAGAACATAAGCTTTTGTAGCATGACGCTACGTATCGTACGACATCTGTCGACTTTCTTTAGAACTTCTGAACTTCTGTGTCTAAGGGAGGTCTAAGGCTAGGTCACGGTTGATATATAAAAAGCGTACATTGTGATTCACGGCATTACAGGTAGATGGCGCTTATATCAGTCCGCATTTTGTAATACGTCTGGCAGTTATAAAATTGAAATAATACTCGCGCTAATTTTGAATGTGAATTTTTGAGGTATTCCAGATTGTCAAAAAGAAAAAAGTTGATTTTTGATTGAGTGTGTCAGAGCGACGGGAGATTTTTAAAGAAAAACAGATATTCTGGTTTTGGTCTGAGAGTTTTGCTGTAATTTGCTTAGTTGCATCGAGTTGAAGTGCGATCTATTTCTGTAGATCTTTGCGCTCAAACATTATATAGCAAGTGCTAATACATTATTAAATACAAATTTTTAAAAACCAAATACGTCGCCGGACAAAAAGGCAACCAGAGGGACCGCCTGAGCCGGAAGGATTCCGGAAGGCACTTGTGGGTGCCGGACCGGCGAGACGGTCTGCAGCTGCCGCGTTTTCCGCGGGTTTCTCCACCATCGTCGGACAATTAGAGTCCGCATCCAGCGGGCTCTCCAAGTGAGAAAAGGAGTTCAGCGAGCTATTGGGTCCGCCTAAATCAAAGCGGACACTTGCCCACGAACTCTTTTCAATTCAAAAACTACAGCTTTAGCCATCCTGCTTTCGAGAATATCATATTATTTACATTTTTTTAAAAACGTTATAAATCCGATCCCTTTTCTTTGTATCCAGTATTTTTGTGCCATAATAGTTTTTTTGTTGTTTTGCTAAATTCCCCAAATTCCAATTGCCTCGTTTGACGGGCGTATAAAGACCTGGCTCTTTAATTTAGGCTACGTTCAGCCAGCGAATCATCTGTCACCATCCATATCACCCGCCTCATTAACCCATTATTTTCCTGCAGCCAAATTATTACCAGCGGAGTCTTTATTTTTACTTACCGGTTTTGCTAACTATTGAATGTGAAATATCCTTATATAGGTACTGTTGTCTTCATTTTTAAGTGAAGTGCTAATTCTAAATATTATTATTATTGTAATTTAATTACATTCTGACCACTAGGGAAGTTATTGAATGTGAAATATCGTTATATAGGTACAGTTGACTTCATTTTTAAGTGAAGTGCTAATAATAATGTAATTTAATTACATTCTGACCACTAGGGAAGTTATTGAATGTGAAATATCCTTATATAGATACCGTTATTGTAATTTTTACGTGAAATGCTAAATTTTAAATAATCTGACTACTTTTGCTAATCTTAAATAATTTACTTTGTCTTCGAAATGAAACGTGTTAATGCAATTATAGAAGTGTTTTACTGCACTTTCTATTGAAAGCTTATGTTCTATACGGGAACTGCTGTCAACGCGGTTTTTAACCTCATTGCAAGGGCTCTTAGCGATCCAAAGTATATGATGATATGAGTATTTAAGATAAGTCGTTATTTAATAAAGAAAATATTTTTAATAAAGACACAATATTTAATAAAGAAACGCTAGATAGTGTTGCATCGTTCTACTCGTATATAGGTACCTATTATCCTTAGAATGAATCACATCCAGTAGTGTTAATGATAGATTTGCCTGCATTCTATAACCATTATTACTGCTGCAACCTTCACGCTAGTTAGACAATCGATTGACAACTCACCTCACCTACAGATCTAGGGTTACATTGATATCCGTCAGTCGTACTATATACGGTATTTGCAAAATATGATATCCGCAAAACATTAGGATTTACATTACATTCGCAAATGACCCATTTTATTGTAATTGAGTGCAGTTGAAATATTTTTATGATAACTATTTCTATAACTATAAAATATAACGGTTACACTCACGTCACTTTAGTCACTTCGCGCGACATGTTTCGGAGAGCTTAGGTCTCCATCTTCAACGTAGTTTATGATAACTATTTATTTATGGTGAAGTGATTTCATAATGAGGTAAAATAGAGCCTGGAAATATCAACATGATTTTTTTATGTTACTTGTACAAATTATCGCTAACTTTACTCAAAATTGTCATTATTATTTATATCTTATTCCTAATTTCATACAATTTGCGCCCATTATTTTTCGATTCATATAAAATTTATTTGTAAATTATATCAATATGAAAGTAAGAAACGATCGCGTCGCGCGCGGAATAATCCCCCGCCACTCCATGCATTTTTCACAATCGACGGGACTTTACTGTAATGTTATTAGCCCTCTTTTGAGTGCTCTTTCGCGGATTTTTTATGCTGTGGAGGTTCTGTGCTAACTTTGGGCGCTTGTAATAGCTCCAGAGGTTTCGAATATATTTTGGCCAACTTTTTTATTTATTTATTTATCACCAAAATAATGTTTTAGTTGTTATAATATTTTATAGCTTTACCCAACTGTATATCAATTTGTTTCCGAAAAAGCAATCTTTATTATCATCTTGTACGTAACTTTGTTTGTTATGAATTAGTACCTTATAAACTACTCATTTATAAACTAAGCTAAGCTTCTTTAACATAAACTCTAATCTTGAAACAATATGAAGTAAACAAGATGTTCTGAATAGGCGAGTGAATTCAGACTTTATACTATACGAGTAGTAATATGAGTTAAGTTCTTCTGCGAGTAATAACAACTACTTTACGGTGTTTTATCATATGGTTGAACTACCCTTATAAGATTAAACTTACATGGTTTTCTTTTAGAAACATATTCATTAAAGACTCCTTTTTTTTGAACTTGAACACTCTTTTTTTAAACTGTAGGTACACTACCAGGAAAAGTAGCGAAAGGGCAATTAAAATTATTTTGTTTCTGAGACTACGTTTTATGACGTCCGCTTAGTATGACCTGTTTTGCACGATATCATTATAATCAGATTCTACTGTTTTTTTTTGGAAGTGCACAATTACAAAACAAACAGAAGAAATCCTGTAAACCCTCGACCTCGAAAAAGAACGACGGCACGCTAAGCACTCTAAGCAGCCACCTGTATAAAAATATTTATTGTGATTTTCGAAGCGCCTTAGATGCCGGAACACCGGGATACCTGTCACGGCAATCCGACCAAATGCGATCGGACCGAGATTCCCAGATAACATGCTCTGTAAATGTACTCCTCACTTAAGCCGGGTTAAACCAACGACTCCGCTAGCGTTGCTGGGAAATTCCTTTATTTGACGGCTGTATACTAGAGCTTCGGGAAAAACATTTTGTTTCGATGTGGGTTAACAGATTTATTAGGTTTCTTTTTCAGTGCTTGAAAATACGAGGCTAATTTTGGGACGCAAAGGCTTATTTGCAACAAAATATTCATGCAAACGATGTTCTGCGAAAATTTAACGTAGCAATAAATAATATGACAGTGTAACTTTCTTTCAATCCTGCGATATTATGAAGTTACATTTGTTTAAGAATATGGATATTGGATAACCTACCTTTGTTGTTGTTGTTGTGTTTTGTCAGTTCCTTCATTACGTTATATGACAATAATCCTTGTGCGTATGTTACCCAAACACACTAAACAACAATTTTCACACACAATCTTCGAAAAAAAAAAACTCAAACCGCACTCTTTTCAATGAACTCCGTAATAATGTTGAACTAAGTGTTTTTATTTATTTAATTAAAAGAAGCGCGATTGTTTTATTTTTTATCGATCCTGCTGCCTCTAGTGCAGGAGCCTGACTAACGAAATGATTCATAATGTTATAAAATGGCCATTTTTACACGGAACAAGTCGTCTCTTTCTAGCTCGAGTGGCTCGACGTAGATATTGATACGTATTCGTAAACACCTACTGTTGAGATAAAATTCGCAATTTCCGAGAACTTTACTGATTGGAAGGCTGAAGAAGAATTAATTATAAATATACATGTTGTCGGGGCTCTTCCAACCTCCTTGGCTAAGTGACATCAACTGACCGATTGGCTGACTGACATACACTTCTGGAACGACGGACTTTGAATTCAAAATAAGACAGGACGAAATAATAGACAGGATGACAAAACAGTCGACGACAGACAGCGAACCAAACCGACGGTTCACATGTAGATTGGGTACCTATTTGTATTAAAAAAAAACCCATGGAGCAAAAACCGGACTGCGACCATGATCGGGAAAGTTAGAAAATAATACGAATCGTGAGTTTAAATCGGTACAATAATCCAAAACGTACTCAAAAGATATGAGTGATAATTGGGGTTTTTGCTTTGATTAGGTTCCTAATTTTACTGTGAAACAAAAAATGCCAAATAAAGGTATGATTGTATTGTACGGGACGGCATGAATCGTGAAATGCCCTTTTTAACTGAAAAAAATTAGGAATTTATATGTTCGTGTACGCTCCGCGGTGTGATTTAGTTTTTTTTTACTAATACAAATAACTTTATACACTTGAGAAGCGGTTACAAAAGTTGATAATGTAGAAATGAACGTGCTTAACACTCTCGCCAGTAATATAAACAGTTTCTAACCTAGGTATGCTATTTACATGAAGTTAGAGTAATATGTACAATACAATGGCACTTAACCGAACTTATAATGTAAATAAAGAGAAACAATAGATATATGTAAAAAAATATTCAGGAAAAGAAAAAAATAAAATGCAGTACAAAAATAGAAGTAAACTAAATTAGAACTAAAAATATCGAACCAGCTATACGAGTATTATACACATATTTACAGATAGAAAATGGGAGCTAGCTCAGTGCCGCACGGTAGGGTGCCCAGAAGGCTAGTGGCATTGCCGCGCTGGGTGGCGATACCAATTCGCTGGGCAAGGAAAGAGCCAGCCTTGGTCATAAATATATGTCAAATGCCAATTAAATTTGTCACAAATGTTAAAATAATTATTTTATTCTAGATAAAAAGCCCTTTATATGGTAATAGTAGTTTTCGATACAATTGCGAGAAGTATGTCATTTTTCACGAGTACCTAGGTATAGGTTACTTGACCCGAGCCGAGAGGCGAGGGTCAAGACTCGGGACGAGTGAAAATGACACTTCCGCACGTGTGTCGAACAACGTTTTTTAATACAACTGCGAAAAAACTACAAAAAAATAAAATTACATTTATATTCTGTCAGTGTACGAAAGACAGCTTCATTCAATAGCGCGTTGTTCAAGTAATACTATTGGGTCTCGCATAATACTCATTTATTTAAAAAGTATCAATCAGATTACTATTTAGCACTACTGCATAAACTCAAACTTTACGCACGATTTGCAGATCAGATTACTTTTTAGCACTAGTGCATAAAATAAAACTTTACGCACGATTTGCAGCTACATAAACTAAACTTTTTGAGCAATTGTATTAAAAAATATTTTTTTTAATAACCACTTATGTAATGTAGCGCACTTACTAATTAGGTATAAGGCAGATCAACAATGTCTTTCAGGATATTATTCAATTCTTTTTTTTTTTCGAAATTAGGTACTTAAAACTCCAAGATCCCATTAGATTTTTAATTCTGATCTGATGATAGGATCCATGTGCATGCAATGCACAGTCGTTGATCGAGCGTTTTCTTAAACAGGAACTCATACATTTGCTTACGAAATCCACCAATTTACTGTAGGACTATGATGAAGCGCCGACCAGGGATGGCATTTGGAAATTCTCTTATACAAGCCGATAGTTCTGGAGTCGGTTGTTCGATTTCAATATAGATTAAATATGTATGGGATTAAGCGAAAAAATCTACATTGTATAACAGAACTATATAATACTCATAATATTTTCAAAGTCTTCTCTTCACGGTCTTGATCGTGTATACATAATATTCAGTATGTTTACGAGGAATCAGCAAACACAAGGCTCGCTAAAATTACGTTTACACGCATTATCTTGTTAGTGGCAACAATGGGCAGCTTTACCGCAGCGTGGCACATCTCGTGATTCATGCGCTCTACTCACACTGCTGTAGGTACAGTCAGTAGCAATAGTTAAGCGGGTGAGGTGTTCAAAATGAGCTTAAAACGACTTTATTGTCAAAAGAATAAGAGCGCGTGAAGGTCACTCATTAACCTAGTTCTTCTGCTGACTGTTCCAAGGTTTACTATGCTCTACCATACCACGCGGAGCAACTCTATGCTAGGTATATATCGGGTGGAACAATACGATGAACTTTTACGAAAATGGGGGTTTGTTTAGCTTTAGTTATAACTTTTAAGCCAGTGAACCATGTTAATATTCCTAATCGTTTTCAAGTTAGAGCTTGTTGAAATAAAGTGCAAAATATTGCCTGTAACAACCCTAATTAGTAAATGGGTTTAATGACCTTTATAGTAAACAAACTTTACATGACTGACAAGAAATTTCATCATAAAGTCGACTTTTGCTTGCTAGAAAACATTGACAACCACAGGGCTTAACATTAAGAAACATAAGGTCGATTTAACACAAAGGTTTAACACATACAATAATATTAATAATAATCAATTTCCAACATCACTTAAATGTTTCCAAATAGTCATATTTTTTAATTCTCGAGGTTCACTTTTAACTTTTTTTAGTAACGAAATCTATATATATAAACGTAAAAGTCCTGTCTGACTGACTGACTGACTGACTCACTTAAATCAACACCCAGCCCGAACCGTTGGACCTAGAGAGCTGAATTTTTCACAATAGGTAGTTTTTATAACGGTAGTATCCACTAAGAAGGGGTTTTTCAAAATTCATCCCCTAAGGGGGTAAAAAGGGGGTTGAAAGTTTGTATGATTGGGGTTAAAAAATTTGAGTTAGAGATTAGAAACTTCGTACGTTTACTAATAATGAAAAAAAACCGGCCAAGTGCGAGTCGGACTCGCGCACCGAGGGTTCCGTACAAACCTTTACAACTTAAAGGTATTATAGACCTGAGTATTTGATATGAATTTCAATTTAATACCTCTACGCGTTTACGAGGAAAAAGGTAGTAAGTTTAAAATTTAAAAAAATATTTATTGTATGATTTTACTAAAAATGTCTACTTTTCGTAATTTTTCCTTTGTCTGTACTATATGAAGTTTCTTCGTGTCAAGTTTCAAGTTTCTGAGTTTACGGGAAGTAACCTGTAGGTTTTGAGTTTCTTGCGAGTACTCAGTTTCAAAATATGCGACTTAAATTGCTATTTCTTTTGATTGCGTTGACATAAAAGTTTGGTTTTGCTACATCTGAAAGGTCCTATAGCCCTGAGTATTTGACATGAATTTCAATTTAATATCTCCACGCGTTTACGAGAAAATAGGTAGTAAGTATAAAATTTAAAAAAATATTTTTTTGTATGATTTTATTAAAAATGTCTACTTTTTGTAATTTTTCCATTGTCTATGCTATATGACGTTGCTGCGTGCCAAATTTCAAGTTTCTGAGTTCACGGGAAGTACCCCGTAGGTTTTGCGAGTGCCGAAAAACTAAAATTTGTAGCATAAACGACTGTATCTTTTGATTGCGTTGGCTTTTGAGTTTGATTTTTTCACAGCTCCAAGGGACAATAGACCTGAGTATTTGGTATAAATTTCAGCTTGATACCTCCACGCGTTCCTGAGAAAAATGGTCTTGACAGACAGACAGACAGACAGACAGACAGACAGACAGACAGACAGACAGACAGACAGACGGACAACAAAGTGATCCTATAAGGGTTCCGTTTTTTCCTTTTGAGGTACGGAACCCTAAAAACAATAAAATAAATTTCAGCGTTTTTTAAAATTCAACCTCTAACAGGGTAAAAAAGGGGTTGAAAGTTTGTATAGAGATTTCTTTTTGTGACAGACTTGAAAGTCGTTTGTAAGCTACTTACTTCAAGGCAAAAAACTAATTTCAGCGTTTTTCAAAATTTCACCCCAGAGGTGTTGAAACAAGGTTGAAAAGTTTGTATTAAAGGGAGGCCGTAACTACTGAAGCTACAAAGTTATAATTTGCAGGACGAGTTAAATTTACAATTTGTACAACTAATAAGAAGCGATTTTGAAAAATTCAACCCGTAAGGGGGTAAAAGTTTGTATCGGTGGGGTTTAAAATTTGGAGTTAGAGATTTGAAACTTCGTACGTTTACTAATAATAAAAAAATAATAAACGCAATTTTTGCGTTTTTCAAAATACAACCTAGAACGGGGCTAAAAAGGGGTTGAAAGTTTGTATAGAAATTTATTATTTTTTTGGTTTGAGATTTACTAGGAATTATTGTTCCTATTTCCGTTCCATTTACATGTTCCAGAGTGAGCCCTTACAATAGTTTGGTCATCGTATCGCCAAATAAAACCACCACAATATAGTACACAAAGAAGTTACGCAAATAATAGGGTACATTTACGTTATTATTTGCATATTAAGAAGATGGTTCGGGGATTAACAAAAGTTAGTTAAGAAGATAAAATTGGATATGAAACTCTGTATGAGGAACCGTGTATACGCGGACGAAGTCGCGGGCGGAAAGCTAGTGCCCTATATAAAAGCAATAAATAAAATTATTAAGGAATTAACATACCTTTTTGGTGTGTGTCATTTAGATCATGAATAACATGATAACTCATCACAAAAGACAAGGTAACGTTTTCGTCATGTCATGTTTAATGTCAATGTCATAATGTTTTGCTAATGGATAAAATGATCGAAATTCTGTTTATTTGCGGAAGTAAATTTGGCACTGTACTCGTAACGCACGTTATGAAAAACTACATCAATGGGAACAGCTGGTTCGATTTTGTAGACAACACAGAAAATGTGGTGGGTAAAACTCAACATCGTGTCTGTGAAGATGAGCATGTAGCTGATCTTCACAAGATATGAAATTATGATTGGAAGTTTACTCAGAACAAGTCTGTTAAAGGAATAACGACATAGGCACCACACGTCGTCAAAAACTGCACCGAGTGAAATTAATAATATTTTTGTCAAGTGTTCTTTGAAAATGTAAACATTACGTAGGAGCACTAGGGTTGGCAATGCAATATAAAAAGCATTATTTTAATTTATTTCTCTGTTTTAATTGCGAGGGCTATTATTATTATTAGTATAAATCGATTGTGAAACATTTATAAATAGCAATCCTTACAGCATAGTTCTTAGAATTGCACCACCCGGTATATAGTTCAGTAACAAAGCTTACAATTTAAAAAATATTAAATATGGCTCTCACGTAAATATATCCCAGCAGGCCGCGAACTTTGAAAATCTAAATTTCGTTATCTCCGTCTCTATAGCTCTAGCATATTCGAAAGAGAGTGATGCATTTAGTATAGACGATCGAACGAACGAAGTGGTTCGCAGTTATAGGCCAGTTTCGTTCGACGTGTTTCGATCAGTCATCTCGTCTTCACTTGGCCAATGCATTTAATCATAATTCTACTTTTAGTAGGTACTTACCAATTTTTTGTGTTCTAAAATGTTACCAGCGCATAGATTTTCTTCAAAATTCAACGGGGTCTAAATTTAACAAAGAGTGAGTCAATAGATTTTCTTCAAAATTCAACGGTGTCTAAATTTAACAAAGAGTGAGTCAATATGTTTATATGAAACAAGCTTTGACCTAAATATTTCCTTGTATGCGTCATTTTAGTTCTTTACCTACCTTACGAAGGATACCTAAACTAAACCCAGTCTGACTTGAGTTGTTTATCACATAATGCAAAAGCCGCAAAGGCAGTCAGATTACATGTAATGTTACATCAGAATATAATATACACTTTCTGTGGACCTAATTCTTGTGGAAGAGGACCTTTTAGGTTTAACCGAACAGTGTTTGCTCTTTACTTTTTAAACTTCCTAATTAATTTCTTTCCAGCAAACGATTTAATGCTAATAATTAAAAAAAAAATTCGAACGGTCCTAGAAGAATCGTTGTTTTATAAAAAAACAATCGATCAAAGCCAAACCCTAAATCCTATAAGAACATGTTTACTATAAGCAGAATACGTAATGAATTGAAAAATAAACATTCCACGGGCAACCGTAACCTAGCATCCCATCAAATGTGTCAGCCGTTATCTATCGGTCATAAAAATCCTTTTGCGTCATCCCACTAGGCGGGCTCAAGGATTACTACATAATCATCTACATATGAGCTGCTTGTTACTTCATCATCATCATCATCATCATATCAGCCGAAAGACGTCCACTGCTGAACATAGGCCTCCCCCCAAGAGGCCACAATGACCGGTCCTGCGCCACCCGCATCCACCGGACTACCTTGTCGCTTGTTACTTAATTAAATAAAACTTTGAATATTATTAAAACATAAGTCACATGTATAACATTTAGTTTTTAGGTTTCTGAACTCAAATGGTGCCAAAAAATGCCAGAAGCTTTTAAGTAATAGATATGTCTCCGCTGCGTCTCATTCACTCTGGTTAGTTTGTTTGTATATAAGGTATATGTCAGAAAATATAGTCAGAAGGTATATATCTCTTTGAAAAATGTATGACTTTAAATCGATAGTGACACCCATAAGTAAAATATGATTGCAGTCAAATAGCATCTATAATCCTTTCTCTACTGTTTACATTAAAATGAATTTTTACATAGAAATAGTAGGAGTAATAAAAAGCCTCTGTATC
Organism: Pammene aurita; assembly: GCA_947086415.1. Classification (NCBI taxonomy): domain Eukaryota; kingdom Metazoa; phylum Arthropoda; class Insecta; order Lepidoptera; family Tortricidae; genus Pammene; species Pammene aurita. Next base: position 13,374,189 of record OX352304.1, read on the forward strand.
CGAAGTGGGATCCCACTGCGCCACAAAGGTATTTTAATTGGAACGCAGAGTAGCCCCCGTTCAAGGAAATAAGGTCTGTTTTTCAAACGACGGGCGTAGGGTTGCCAGATCGAAAGACACATATATCCGGAAAAAAAATCATAATGATGGGATTTTGGAATGTATGTCTTAGGTATTGGGCTATAAATGCTATAAGATAAGGGTCATACGAATACACATTTTATTGCATGCTAATTGCTTTTACGAGTTTCCTGCAGACATCGCAAAGTTAAGAAAGTTGAAAGCAAATTTTTTTACTGCTTTAAGCCTTTTATTGCTTTGTCCACAGAAGATTACTTATATTAAAATGCGTTTGACCCAATAAGGTGGGTTTGATATATGGCGTTTGAAAGAACACTTTTTGTAACATATTTTTTTAGGGTTCCGTACCCCGAAAGGAAAAAACGGAACCCTTATAAGATCACTTTGTTGTCCGTCCGTCCGTCTGTCAAGATCCTTTTTCTCAGGAACGCGTGGAGGTATCAAGATGAAATTTATATCAAATACTCAAGTCTACTGTCCCTTGGAGCTATGAAAAAATCAAACTTCTAAGCCAACGAAATCAAAAGATACAGCCGTTTATACCGCAAATTTCCGCAAATTTTTGAAACAAGGGAATCAAAACCTACGTGTTACTTCCCGTGAACACAGAATCTTGAAATTTGGTACGAAGCAACGTCTTATAGCACAGATAAAGGAAAAATTGCGAAAACAGTAAATTTTTAGTTACATCATATTATAAAAATATTTTTAATAATTTTAAAGTTACTACCCCTATATACCTACAGGTTTGTACGGAACCCTCGGTGCGCGAGTCCGACTCGCACTTGGCCGGTTTTTTCATTTGTAGAAAGTATCATGAAATGTCGGTATATTTACGATAAACCCCGACTATATGGCAACCCCAGACGGGAAGCAAACTGAGCAGACAAATGGACGGATAAATAACCAATTTATGAGGATTTTGTAACCAGTGGACTGGAAAAAGTGACGTAGTTCTGGACTAGAATGGTAAGAAGACACTTTAAAAAGTAGGTATTACGATTGCGTCAAGTCTTGATGGTTTCATCGTTTAAGATTTCGAATTAACTTAAAATTTTGTACCCTAATAGCTTATACATGATATTTATGCAAGTTACGATACAGAACACTTCAACATTTTTACAATCTAGCGCTTAAATTACATTTTTAGTTCATAAGGTAAAAAAAAATAGTTAACCTGAAGAACGACTGACTGCTGAGTTTATTTTCTGCATTTCTTCTTGACAGTTGACGTTATCTAAATGTAACTTTGAAACCTAGTTAAAGCAAAAAATCCTTAATTATTTTGCGTTTCTGAATAGATTTTATTCAAGAATATTACATAAATTGGAGAATTCAAAAAGGCCAGACCCTCGTCTTAATTAAGTGTCCAATTCGCAAATTTCGCAATCCAAGTTTAGTTAATTTGGTAAGTATCATTATGATTTACTGCGTGCTTCATCGTGTAAATAAACCTTAAAACAGATTATTACAGGTTATATATGTAATGACATTTTTGCTCTAATTTCAAACCCACCCATTTGTAAGAATATTGTAACTAAGCTGTAATTAGCTCTCTGTTTATTGCAAGTGTTATTTTTCCACGCTTTAATCGCTGAACTGATTTAGGTACAATGTGAAAGGTGGAGTTTTTTTATGTAAATGCAATCAGGTTGAACGTGCTCGTGCTAAGCGACTCGGAGATGTCGCTGCAACCATTAAAAACATCTCTTTTAATATGCCGAATCCATACACCATAGATAAAAAATCTGTAACCTTATAAAAAAGGTGCCAAAATAAAAGACAAACGGAACCAATAATAAGTTGTGGAATTATAACCTCATTAACTATTTCCACATACACATCCAAGAGATATTGTAAAGGATCCAATACATGTCGTTGAAATAGCAAAGTAGCTATGCTTAAACGACAACGCAAAGACAACGCATCCGCGGCGTCAGTTCCGGTCGTCTGCTCTTTAAATAAAACAATCGTGAGCTTTTCTACAACAGAACTAAACAAACATAAAGCAGAATGATTAGATAACGGTGTACACAGCATGTTCGTGATGTAAAACGAGTAGTCAATTTCAGTAAGGTGTTTTGAAGGAGTGAAAGCGAGTGAGCGTGCCTTATCGCCGACTCGGCTGCGTTTTCCCTTGTTGCTTTGTTTTATACCAGTATAGGTATTTGGCGAAGGCGGCAAAGTCATGTTCTTAAACATGTATAAGAACATGACTAATTAATATGGGTAAATATATTTTTTTGAAATTTTAACAACCATCCGCGATATTTTACGCACAGAAGTCAACAATTATTTAGAGCAGTTCTATAAATAAATATTATGGGACAATCTTACACAAATCAACCTAGAACCACGGTAAGCTCAATAAGGCTTGTGTTGTGATAAATACTTAAATACATAGAAAACATATCCTCTCAGGAACAAATGCTCTGACTAGGATTTGAACCCGGGACCTCCTGCTTCGAAGGCAAGGTCACTACCGACTAGGTTAGGAGGTCGTTAAATAATTGAAGAACTGTTCAAAATTTCAAGTCTACCTTCAACTTTAAGCAGTGTGTTGTCTGTTATTGTCTATTTAACGCGACTCTTTATTATATGTACTTGAATAAAGATTATTTTAAATCAACAACCACTTACTTTCGAAATCGCTATATGCATAGAAAGATTTCTTACGCGTTAAAATGGTCTCGGAAAAACGGTGCCCCCCATTTGGACAAAATTTTAATAAGGGAAATCCAGGTGGCGCCACTGTGACGAGAGGTCTTTTTGACAGCAGCTGTCAAATCGACCAATAAAGAAAAAGTGATTAAACATGATTGGTGGATTATGACAGCTAGACCTCTCGGCACGGTGCTGCCACCTGGCGATTCAGGAAACCCTCATTCATCGATACCTGTAGCATAACAAGTATAACACGGTTTGCAATTTCACTTGTTCGCAACTATTTAAACAAATGAATGAGAAACTGTTTCAAAAAGCGTAAAGCGAAAGTTACGCCCCAGTTGTGGACATGATTGATTTCGAGTAGATACTCTTCTGTAGAGAGTATTCTCTAGTCTATAGACATACATACGTGGGAATCTTACGTGACAGGTGACCGAGGGGTCACGAGTGTCGTGACAAACAACCATACAACCATCCGTCGTCGTTTGAGTGAATGGCGATGCGTCCCGTGTATACTGACGGTGACTACTATTAATGAATAATTGCATTGTGTATAACCGCTGTTTTTGTGTGCCAAAACGTCGCCGTCTCCCTCCATCGCAGTATATATCTATATATACTGACCTGTATCTAGAACTAACGGGTCCTTAAGAGGCCTTATTCCCAAAACACGCGAATTTCACAAAATGCTTCATTCTCTTCGAAGGCTATGGCAAATAAACTTAAATACTTGGTGTTTTTAAATCAACTATTAATGCATATGATAGTTCATTTCTTTATCTAGACAAAATAGAATAAATATTACATTTTAACAAGTTAAATATAAAAAAAATGGTGGTCTTGGAAGGCCTTTCCGGATTTTGTTAGACGATAGAGTTAGGCGTACCGTTCATTTTCAAATTACGCAAAAAAGGTAACAGTTCTTATTCAATTTAAATATAACAACTTTGTATATCATATCATATACTAGACGGCCAATGAAAAAAAAAACTACTTGGATAATAGACTAAATACCTTCTGTTTATATGCCAGTTTTTTGATAAAATGTAACCCACATTTCATTTTTTCAATTTCCCTATAAATATTTTGCTGTCAAAATATTACCATAGCAAATTTAAATTATAATTCTATCACGAAAAAAAAATTATTATATATAATCACACTTCACAGGAAACTTTCTGTAAGAATTGTATTTTTGAGCGGTTAATAATACTAAATATGTAAAAATTAAATATTGTAAAAAGCCTAGCCTAAGAAGGAAAATAAATAAAGAGGATAATAAATATGTATCAAAAGTATTTTATTGCATTACAAATACTTCAAACTAACTTATAAAGAGCATTTAATGTGGGTTCATTTAAGGCAATAAGGGCCGTCGGCGTCGAATTCTTGTTTAATTTATAAAGTATCGTATTTCAGCAGGAAACTACTTATCGTAGGTATTTTGAAGTCAAGCTGTCGAGTTCGGCTGTTGGAAATCAAGCGAAACTACTCCTTATTAAAGTTTCAATCTACCTAGATGGCCTTCCTTATGTCCCTTAGATAAATTTCTCTAGGTTCTTCTTTTATTCCTTTTCTTAAAGTTTTTCAATAGCCGAAGTACCTACCTATTTAATGTTTCAAAAACAACATACTTGTGCGTAGGTAGGTACGTACTTAGTATCTGCCCCATGCATGCATGGTATGCAGGTACCTGTGTTTCATCCGATTGTTGCTATTTCTCAACTACCCTCTAATTAAGTAAAATAAAGTTTTATAAAATAGTGCTTTTCTACCGAGGCGAGCACTAAATCGTATACATTTCCAACGCCTCGCGCTTGGCCTTATTATCCTTTTAGCGCATTAACCTATTCCCGGGTTAAAAGAATAAACATTTTGCTGGAAATACTGGTTGTTGATGTTTAAGTAGTTTTATATTAGGTAATGGACTAAGAGCTGGCCACGTCAGATGTAACATAATAATGAGAGCAACGAAACTCGTCTTGTATGATTGCAATACTATCCCTTTTGATAGATCCGGGCGTCTGGCAGCTTTTAATGGGTGGAGGTCAGAGTGACAGTCTAGTACAATTATTCAGTTGGAAAAAAGTAATACCAAAATAGATAAAAACTACCAAAGTTGTCTTATTTATAGAGGACGGTGTTTATATTTTAACATTAGAACAATGATATAATCTAATTATTTATACAATTTCTCATAATACTGCATCAAAACCAGAACTCTAGGGTTTGTATTCTTAAAGTGGTTTGCATTCTTAGACCTCCACCACATTACAGCTGCCAGATGTCCAGATCTAGAATTAAGCATAGTATAGCAAACTAACGAGAGGGGTTTCGTCGCTCTCATTATTGTGTCATATCTGATGTGGCCAGCTCTCCGTCTATAACGAGAACGGTCAAAACTCGCGAACCATTGTTGCATTTACATTGTGTTCTGTCTGCAAATATTCGCATAACAGTATATACCTACGTATTAGCTAAATTAAATTTAAAAATGCGGCAGTAGGTAGTCTAGTGGTGCATATGCGAATTTACACCGGAGGTTGCATGTTCAAAGCCTAGCTCATAATAAAATAAGTTATACTGAGTTTTTAAACTTGATACATTAGGGTACATTAGTCCATAATCAATGTGCATTTTGTTAGCTTTTTGGCGGCGGATAAATAGATGGGAGAGAGGTTACCTAATATCTTTCTCGCTCGCTCTCTAGTTATTTATGTAAGAACGGAAAACATTTGGCTAATATCCTCTTCAGACCACTTCTCCTGAAGGATTTTACGCGTAATTACTACGAAATTATAAAACTTATTAGGATGTCAATCTTCTTGTATACCTTACAAAAATATTACAAAACATGAACTGGTAAAAAAAACTGCCACGATCTTACGGAAAAGAGAGAAGTGCTGGAATGCATTTCGGGGAGTTGGAAAAATTGCATTGCGTTTAGTTTCTCGGTCCCGCTCCGGGTGTGAACGTTGGTTAATCTTACTTTATCTGAAACTAATTCAGGCGAATCTAACTTTCATAATATCGACTTTAAGACGCTTAACATCTAAAATTGCAGTTCGATATATTATTTCCAAATTACAGCGTAAGTTTGAACCAATCCAACTTGGGTTTGGCACAAGAGGTGGGTGTGAAGCTGCCGTTCACGCTCTTCGCACCTACCTCTCCAATGCCGAATGTCAAGTACTAGTTAAAATCGACGTCAAGAACGCATTTAATTCAGTTAACAGGGACACCTTGCTGGCCGAAATTAGAAGTAATATACCAGAATTATACAACTACCTCCTCCATTGTTATGCTGATCCCTCAAAATTAATGTACAAAAACCACGAACTCTCCTCTGAAGTTGGATGCCAGCAGGGTGACCCCCTCGGGCCGGCAATTTTTAGTTTAGCCATAAATCCTATCATACAAAATTTAAAATCAAAATTCAACGTGTGGTATCTGGACGACGGCACCCTAGGAGGTAACTTGGACACTGTTCTTTTGGACCTTTCTACTCTTAAAACAAAATTTGAATCCATTGGCTTAGATCTAAATTATAACAAGTGTGAACTGTACATCCACGATAGTTCCTTAAACGAGTCTAGCATTATCGATCAATTTAACACTTTAACTCCCAATATTAAAATTGTCACCAATGATAACCTTAGCCTCCTGGGAACTCCTCTATCCAATACTTTATTTCCTACTTACATAAACAGTGCCATTACGAAATTTCAAAATTGTGCCGATCGTCTGTTAGAAATCAGTCCCCATTCGGCCCTCTTTATTATCAAATTCTGCCTTTTCGTGCCAAAATTACACATACATATACATGCTCCGGTGTAGCCCTTTCTGGAACCATCAAAATTTACTACTACCTCTCGATTCTTTAATTCAAACAAACTTGGAGCACGTTCTAAATTTAAAGCTCACTGAAAATTCCTGGCTCCAAGCATCCCTTCCCGTCCGGTATGGCGGTATCGGATTACGCAAAATTTCAAGTGTTGCACTGCCGGCTTTTCTTTCATCGGTTCACAGCTCTGCTGATCTCATAGGAAAAATATTAAGGGGTTCACCTTCAAACTATGAGATCTCAGGCTTGGACGATGCCAGAAAAGCTTGGCTTTCCGCCTGCCCGGGGCAAAATCTCCCCTATAATCCAAAATCCCAAAGGAGCTGGGACGATGCCCTATCTAAATTAACATACACCACTCTTTTAAACCAGAGCACTGGAGCTGAACGCGCTCGCCTGACCGCCGTCGGATGTAGAGAGGCTGGCCACTGGCTGAGTGCCTATCCCTCGCCTAACACAGGGACATACCTTGCCCCTGAAACCCTCCGGCTGGCGGTTGGCCTGCGCTTGGGGATACAAGTATGCGCACCGCACAGATGCCCCTGTGGTAAGGACGTCGACCAGCTAGGGCACCACGGACTCTCCTGTCAGCGGAGCGCGGGCCGCCTCTCTCGTCACGCTGCGCTAAACGACATTATCCGCCGGTCTCTTGCCACCGTCAATGTGCCGGCGATACTCGAGCCGGCCGGTATAGCTAGAGACGATGGCAAGAGGCCTGACGGGATGTCACTGATTCCGTGGAGTTTGGGACGGGTGCTAGTGTGGGACGCGACTTGCGTGGACACGCTGGCACCGTCTCACCTCCACGGTACCATGAATAAAGCTGGCGCGGCGGCGGAGGTGGCCGAGGCTCTTAAAAGGCGAAAATACGGGGGCCTCGACGCCAATTACAACTTTGTTGCATTTGGCGTCGAGACTCTTGGTCCGTGGGGTCCCGGAGCTCAAAAGCTTTACCGCCAGGTAGCTAAACGGCTGGTCGATGTCACAGGGGACAAACGAGCTGGCAGCTTCCTCGCTCAACGCATAAGTATTGCAATTCAGCGAGGAAATGCTGCCAGCGTCCTCGGCACGATGCCACAGGGGCCCATTTTAGAGATAGATTTTTAGTTTTTAGTATTTTTAAGTAAGTTAATTTTAGGTTATTTACATAGTTTATTTAAGTTTCTACCTATTTAATCACTTATTTTTTATTTACTTCGTTTATGTGTGGGCTTTGTGCAGATTTCATTATTGCAGTGATGTATCGTTGAAGAATTAATTTATAGTGTAGTAAGGGAAAAAAAGTAGGTTAGGGTAAACCTAAACCTGTAGGTTAATGTCAAAAGTCGGTAGAATTAACCTAATTTAGGTTAAATATACCTAAAAATATATTAGGTAGGTAGGTTAACTCTACCTAGTGCGCTTGGTAATGCAGAAATTAGGTAGTTTTAACCTACTTTTTGGTTAAATAAACCTAAAGTAAAAAAAACACGGTTTTAACCTACTTTTAGGTAGATGTCAACCTACTATGAGTCGGTAAGTCGGTTAATACAACCTATTATTTTGGGTAAACCCAACCTACTAATTAGGTATATCAACACGCGCGTGAAGAAGGTAGCATTAACCTACTGGTTAGGTAATATTGACCGATTAATTAAATAAAATTAACCTACATATTACGTTAAAAATACCTATTTTGTATCGTCAAAATCTAACCGACTTTGTAGGTATCGGTAACCTACTGCTTGGTATGTTTACCTTATGATTAGGTTCTTACTACCGAGTCTATAGGCTAGTGTTACCCATTTAGATGGTTAATACTACCTAGTGATTTGTGTTGGTTCTACCAAATTAGTAGGTTAATATTACACATTTAGATGGTTGTAAATACCTGACATTTAGGTTAACAATACCGATTTAGTCGGTTACAGTTACTAAACGAGGAGGTTAACTTTACCTACTACATTTGTACCTGTATTACATACTGATTAGGTTAATGTAACCGATTAAGTACGTTCATCATACCATTCTAGTAGGGTAATTGTACCAATTTAATAGGTTAATGTTACCAATTTAGTAGGTCATTGTTAACTAGTGATTACGTTGTAACTACCTAGTAAGTAGATTAAAGTTACCAATTTAGTAGGTTAATACTAATCAGTGATTGTGTTGATACAACCTAGTCAGTTGGTTAATTTTACCAATTTAGTAGGTCAATATACTACCCAGTCACAACCAAGTCAACAGGTTAATGTTACCAATTTAGTCGGCTAATAATACCTAGTGATGATGTTGATAAAACCAAGTCACTAGGTTAATGTTACCAATTTAGTAGGTTATAGCTAACTAGTGAATACGTTATTACTACCAAGTGAGTAGGTTAATGTAACCGATTAAGTACGTTCATCATACCTTTCGAGTAGGGTAATTGTACCAATTTAATGGGTTAATGTTACGAATTTAGTAGGTTATTGCTAACTAGTGATTAGGTTGTAACTACCTACTGAGTAGATTAAAGTTACCAATTTAGTAGGTTAATACTAATCAGTGATTGTGTTGATACAACCTAGTCAGTTGGTTAATGTTACCAATTTAGTAGGTCAATATACTACCCAGTCACAACCAAGTCAACAGGTTAATGTTACCAATTTAGTCGGCTAATAATACCTAGTGATGATGTTGATAAAACCAAGTCACTAGGTTAATGTTACCAATTTAGTAGGTTATAGCTAACTAGTGAATACGTTATTACTACCAAGTGAGTAGGTTAATGTAACCGATTAAGTACGTTCATCATACCTTTCGACTAGGATAATTGTACCAATTGAATGGGTTAATGTTACCAATTTAGTAGGTTATTGCTAACTAGTGATTAGGTTGTAACTACCTAGTGAGTACATTAAAGTTACCAATTTAGTAGGTTAATACTAACCAGTGATTGTGTTGATACAACCTAGACAGTTGGTTAATGTTACATATTTAGTAGGTCAATATAATACCAAGTGGTTATATTGTTACTATCAAGTGAGTAGATTAAAGTAACTAATTTAGTAGATTAATACTAACCAGTGATTGTGTTGATACAACCAAGCAGGGATGTTACAGAACTACGGTTCCGGTTCCGTTAAGTCGGAACTTCCTATTAGTTTTAAACATCCGCTTAGGCACCGTTTCTGTTACTTTCAAAACAGAAGTTACATATTATCGGATCTCATAGCAACGCAGCGGGGGGAAATGAACGGCGTACTAAACAAACAGGTTTATTTATACCTCACCATCCCAATATTCAGTGCAATCTCAATCTTCCCCGTCAGTTCAATCTTCCCCTTCAGTTCAATCTTCTCAACTAAAATCTACATCTGACAGCAGCGACCTAGTAGCTAAAAAATAATTTGAACTAGAGATGTCTGAAATAAGATTTAAAAATAAGGAGGAAGAGTTATCTCAAGTAGCATACCAATAGGTACCTTCGCACGGGTCGTACAGTCGCCATCAAATATATCGGAGCGGCCAAGGTGGTGACAAATATCTGAACAACGCCTCTATTGTCATGGCGATAAAGTGCTGTTCAGATATTTTTGAGTACCTTGGCCGCTCCGATATATTTGATGGCGACTGTACCTACGATTTAGTCTGCCTGGGGTAAAAACCAAATTGTACTTATAAGTGTATGTTAATATAGATATCTGAGATTAAGGGCCTGTTTCACAATCTCCAGATAAACTTATCTGCCAGTTAAAATTATTGCTATCCTTTTCTCCAGTCAAATAAAAGAAAACGACAGCAAACATTTATCTGACAGATATGCTTTAACTGGAGATTGTGAAACAGGCCATAAGATTTGTAGGTATGTAAGTACTTAAAAAGTTAGCTTTCGAATGTTCGAGAATCTTCTGTACGTACGAGTAAAAGTATTTAAATTGTTGTACCTTAATGTGTTGTACATAAGGTCCACAATCGAATACGTATAAAGTAGCTTACTAGAAAATTATAGAAAAATATAGTTAAGTAGTTACTTATAGAAAAGTATTATGTAAGTACTTATGTGAAATTAAGCTTTGATATGGTTTTCGGTTTAGAACTATGTTTAGAAACGTACTATTCGTAGGTATGTGTAAGGAATTAAGGATAAATTTCAATTTAACCATAGACATATAAATTAAGAAGACGTAATCCCACGAAGATAAAACTGTGATTCCATAATGAGCCGCGATCTCGTGCACACACACTCACTTTTGACGTTTGAACCAATCACCGCTCGTCCACGAGTTGTAGATGTGTGCGTGTCGCGCGTAAACACGAAGAAATTGGCTTATTATGGAAGCACAGTTTTGTCTTCACGGCGTTACGTCTTCTTATTTTATACGTCTATGAATTTAACCATATAAACTAAGTTCAGGTAGGTAACTTAACTACCTATTTTTGTTTGTAAAAAGTCAATTACTTACGTAGAAGTTGCTCTAAAACAGTAAAACGAAATAAGTTATATAGCATAGTAATATACCTATGTCTTACATTATTATTCCAGACAGGAAACGTCTAGAAATATCCGCGCGCGCGCTTCCGAATGTTCTGAATTTCGATACTAAACAAAAGTCAGTGTCGCAATTAGGAAAATAACCCTTATGTCATTAGATACAAAGTACAAGATAGCGAGCAGCACAAGAACGAGATAGTAATACGAATTGGGGTTCATCCATTAATTACCTAGGTACTTATGTCACACAGGTAGTCGGAGGGGGTCTACAAAGTGTGACATGTTGTGACAATTTCATGACGTCCCATACAAAATACCTACTTATTCATAAAATTTAAAGTGACAATTTGAAACTACAATTGTGTCGCTTAACTTCACACTCAGGTAAATCCATTCGACCCTCTCAGCAAATATCTACCCTAGGTACCTATTCTTTTGTTAATACCAAAATCGCATAATCTAACAGATGAATTTACCCGAGTTTGAAGTTAAGCGACTCAATTGTAAACGAGAGTTCTGACGGTTTTTTTAAATCAAATCAAATACATCATATGATCAATGTCGGTTGTTAAATAGAGTTTAAAAAATGATTTTTATGGCACTAACGCCTTATTGACATCCGACAGTGATGTGATGTAAGTACCTTTGATTAGAAAATGTCACATTTTATTGTATTTTCTACTTGCTCGTAGGAGTCTTAGGTATTTGTACCCAAATACTTTTGTTCGCTGTAAACAGTGTTTACAGGTATACTTACTTAATTATTTTCCTGGCCGAGTTCTAAACATAGTTACTTAAGTATTTTAGTAATTTGGAGGAGCTAATTTATTTTTCCTTTCAATTTAAAATGAAAAATGCTAAATATGACACACTAGGGGGCGTTTGTAAGTTCGTACCTATGTAAAAAGCTAGGATTCAAAAGTTCCAGATGATACGAGTAAATGTATGTAAATGGTAGACCTTAATGCGTAGGACATAAGGTCCACAATCGAATACGTTGTAGTGTGCCTTACGAGAAAAATGTAGGTACCTAGCTAAAGACAAGTGTTGTGTTGTGTAAGTGAAATTGAGCTTTGATATTCTTTTCGGTTTACTTTAGAACTAAGTATGTTTAGAAACGTATTCGCATGTGTAGAGACAGATTTTTAACCAGATAAACTAAGCTTAGGTAGGTATTATTGTATTGTATAAAAGTCAATTACCTAAATTGCTCGAAAATCAATGTTAAGTTAAACCACAGAAGAGATAATAGTATTTCATACAGAATGGCCACGCTCCGCCCCGCCCCGATTCGAATTAAGTACGAATTAGGTAGGCCGTCAGCTGGTCGGCAGCGCGTCGCAAAATGTTGCAAGATACAACGCAAAATGTCGCCGTACAAGGTGTATTGTTATGTAATATGTTAATGGATGTTTAGAAAGTAATTAAGTACAATAAGGAAAGAAGTATTTTTTCGGTCGAAATAACTATTATGCTTTATCGTAAGTAGCACATGAATCCATGACAATATAATACATGATATGACGCATATTTTTGTTATTCAAAATAGAAAAGACGTGTCATTGATGAAATTGATGAACATTTTTTGCAGTTATTTTTATCCATATTACTTACTAGCTGTGCCCGCGGCTCCGCCCGCGTGGAATTCGGTCTATGTCAGTAAGCGGCTAATTCACCTCTAATTTCTCTCCATCCCCCTGGAGGCGGAACTTGAAGGTCTTGAAGTAAAGTTGACAGATGGATACGCTAGAGGACAGTAGTCCAGATAAAATATTTTACAATTACCTCTAAATAAAACTACACTCCGAAATCAATAGTTTTTTTCGTCCATAATAAAAAAATTGACATGATTTAAACGACATAGAATAGTAGGTGTATATCGGAAGATATAGCACAGAATAACGAATAGTACTAACGTAGATATAGTACCACTTTTGTATTTATACACCCTTGACTGTACCTATTCATATCATGTCCATGGCAAATATCATCCAAATCGATCCTCCAGTCAAATCAGTCTAAGAATGAAATGATAAGAACAGGCGCGGTTGCAGCCTAAAATGGGGGGTGGGGACTATGAAATTGGGGGTCACTAAGCAGAAATGATTTTTTGAGGGGGTCAGTAATGAATTTTTGTATTTGACGTGTACGATTTGGGGGAAGGAGGGGGTCATATCCCATGTAACTCCCCCACCACATCGGACCGCGCCTGGGTAAGAAATAAAGACAAAAAAATCCATACTTCATATCATACAACTTATTAACGAATATACTAACAACGAATTTAGGTCTAATATTAGTTAGAAGACTTAGAAGTAAGATTAGAGAAAAGGAGAATAGATATCAAAATCGTGAGGCTGAGTATTTACATGCACTGTGCAATGTGTGGCAATCAATTTATTGTCGTTTAATTTTTTGTACTATTAAGTCAATAATTCATTTAAATTTGTTGATATCCGTTACCCCACTTCTAAACTTAGAGTTAATTTGGCAAAATCCTTTCTAAGTGGCTTATTCATGTCACAACGTATTAATTTCAGCGCCATCTGTTAGTTAAGCAGGGTACTCATTAGTCTTAGGACATATTTGGAAAAAAAGTTTGCACCTCATTCCTAAGTAGCGCCATAAGATTCAGGTGCAAAATTAACTCAATCGAGTGTAGTGGCTACCCCCCTTTTAGAGGTTGAATTTTTATAGCCTACGGCCGGGGATTTTCTTGACAATTGAAATTTACTAAGGGGTGACTTCTGGGATAATTATGCAAAAATACCGGCCAAGAGCATGTCGGCCCATGTTCAGAGTAGGGTTCTGTAACTGCCGCCCTGTTAAAAAACACCCGTTCATAAGGTCGTTTATTAAGGGATATTTGGCGGCGCTTCCGTCATTTTACTATCCGGCACTTACGTCCTTTCACTATGCGCTTTTGACTGACAACTCAAAAACAGCTGAACCGATTTTATTCAATATAGTTTTTATTGAAAGTACCTTTCAGGCTTCACTTTCATTATTTTTTTCCCTTTTTTTAAGATGAAACTATCCTTTGTCCTTTCTCGAGACCCATACTATCTCTATACCAAATTTCCTCTAAATCAGTTCAGCGGTAAAAAATTCCTCATACCAACATCCAACCCCCTTTTCACCTCCACAAGGGTTTGAAAACTATCCTATGACGTTTCTCGGGACTCAAATTATCTCCATACGAATTTCTATGTAAATCGTTTCAGCGGTTAAAAATTCTCTATTATCCTTTCCCGGGACTCAAACTATCTCTGTACAAAATTTCATCAAAATCCGCTCAGCCGTTTTCACGTGATGCGCGGTCAAATAAACAGACAAACAGATAAACAGACAAACAGATAAACAGACAAAAATTCTAAAAATTGTTGGAACATGTTCTGTTATCAATTCTAAGTATCCCCAGCCAACTTTTTTTCGATTATCTTCCATGTACAGACTTTCGACCCTCTTCAGCTTTATTATATGTATAGATAGATAGATTTACCAAAAATATTATATTATTTTATGAAACAAAATGTGCGGCGTTGCCACTGCTGCACTGTTGCCAGCTTGCGCGCGCGTCTCGGCCGCGAGCCGCGACCTTGTCAGGTTATAGAACGTAGACAAGAGGGTTTTACCGCGAAGAAAATCAAAATTTCGTTATCTGCATATCGTTCGCTCGTATTATGAGCAAGTGCGACAGAGAGGGAGGTAACTAAATTTCCATGTTCGCGGTGGGCTCGCAGTGGGGTTCGTTAGCTGTCGTCAAAACGTCCAATTATTGGAGTAGCCAGGCCTATAACCGCTAACCTCTTCTTTCGATCGATCGTCTATTTGCATCACTCTCTTTCGAATAGGCACGAACGATAGAGACGGAGATGTAATGTGAAATAGATTATTTATTTTTAATATAACCTTACTTCAATTACAAAATAATTTATTCAAATATAAATTGTCAACAGCAACAGACAGAAAAAACAATAAACAAAACTCTTACATTATGTCTAATCTACTCAAAAAGTCCCCCACGAGATGTCCCCGGTGCAAACGTTCCCGTCACGCTAGCCGCGTTACCAACGTTGAATGGCTATGGACTATGGACTACTTAAATTTATCATATTCTTTTTTACGAATTACGAACAATGGCAAGTGGCTCAACAATCCAGGTTGGTGACTGTACATAACTGTTGTCATTTTACGCTTTTAGTCCACCTACGCATTCGCATGCGAAATAGTACCGACAAGGACACAACTATCTCAACTCGCTGTAGAGTGAGTGAGACGTTACGACATCGACAGCGGAAACTAGAAAAATAATTGAATGACAGCCCTGAGGATATACGCACACATTGAAGCGTGTACAGACGTGCCGTGCACACATAGGCGCTCAAAACAGCTTTGTAGTATGGCGTGTCCGACCTATGGTTAAACAGCACAGCCTAGTAAGTAAATAGAATTTGGGAACGAATACTTGCAGAAGAATCCGCGCGTTCTCGGTTTCGATAGAAAACAAAAGTCAACATAGAAAATAGAAAAATGAACCTTATAGTAATAGATACAGAGTACAAGATAGCGAGCACCGCAAGAAAAATAATTTTAGTAATATGAATTAACTACATGCTTCATTGCGAACGGGACTATCAAATTTTACAAGACAGAGATCCTATATAATAATATGTACCTACACGTGAAGTGGGGGTGAATTTTGATTTCGTTTCATTCCTATTGTGTGGGGTGTCGTTGTTATAGGTCTATCAAAAAGAATAGGAGTTTTCAAAGCAAATTGTTAATAAAAGTAAAGCCAATACTTTAGGAAATAACGACTCCCAAAACGTGTAGGTACCCCTCCCTCTAACTTTTGAATCGTGGGCCCAAAAAATATGTGAAAATTCATGAAAGTGACGCCTAATAAGTACTTTTAATAACAACTCTAGGCATTCGATAAAATCGGTAAAGCTGTTTTTGAGTTATCGAAAATGTTGTCATTTCATTGTAAAAGGACGTAAGCGCCGTAAAATATCCTATAAAATACGACCTTTTGAGTGGGTGTAGGACTGTAGGTATTGTGATGGGCCGGTAACTGAGCACTGACACCATAGCATGGTCCGATATGCCCTTGGCTGATTTTTTCTCTGAGGAAAAGTAAGTAAGCTTACAAGGATATAAGTAGTTACTTACTTATTATATTTTCAAAATAGATAGATAGGTAGGCAGGTACAGGCATAGACATTTAAGTACCTACTTATGTTTGAGGTGGAGGTAGGCCAATCATATCTAATTTTGTTATACCTACAATTATTATTTTTATCTACCTACACCAATATCATAAATCCTCTATTCCGCGTTCGGAAACCGTCTGTAATTACCACCATTAATGCAACCAGTAATGCCGGAACATCGACGTAATGAAAATCCAGCCCTCCTCCCCGACCATCCGCACAATCGAGTTGGCCATGGCAGTGCAATGGCGGTCATTCTAATGGTTTCCGAACACGGCATTTAGGATTTATAATGTGTGTAGATAAAGCAGTGTATGCAACTGTACGTAATTAGACCTTAAAACACTCGTGTGATCTTTTTACGAAACTCGCCTGCGGCTCGTATCATAAAACTACACTCGTATTTTAACGACCCTTGTTACGTAACAGTCACATAATCTACTATAGGTAATCACTTTGTTATGGCAATACCTAAACGCATGCATATATCAGGTGACGACGGGTCTTGACCTAATGACCTTCAACCGGGATCGAGCCTAGAGACCGCGCGCGGTATTTTCAACGGCGATGCACACTTCTCTGACGTCACATACATGTCATGTCAGCAGTCAATGAGAGGCATAATATGTCGTGATCGGCGGGCTATGACATGATGACTGGTCATAGTGGTCATCAAAGGTCCTTCAAACACCAATGAAGCCCAAGGTTGGCACATCCAATTTTGCTTGATTTTACCACGTAGCGTAGGCCATACCTACCTATCTTTCGATCCTTAATCTTATCCAACTTCTAATCATGAGGTCCCTGATTCAAACCTCGGCTCGTAGGTACCTACCTATAGGTACTTTTCGGAACTTATGTACCTATACCTAGGTGAGAAATATGATTTGATATTTACCAGTTTGCCTTTCGGTGATGGAAAATAACGTGACGAAATCGGACCGAATCCTAAGACCTATCTTCTTCAGATAAGAACGGCGAAGTGCGTCTAGGGGAGTCGGCGTGACAGCTAAATTGGTTGTGTTGACCGGGCGAAAAGCGTAAGAGAAATGACAGTAGGTAGCTCTTTGGCCTTCGTAGAGAAATAATTGTAAAAAATCGGCCAAGTGCGTGTCGGACCACGCATAGGAGGGTTCCGTACCTTCAATGGAATAAGAACCAAACTTATACCAAAAGGTCGTATCTTATGCCTATGGAAGAAGTTTTTTGAAGATAACTCAAAAATGGCTGAACCGATAATGTTCAAAACAATTTTCGAAGAAAGTATATGATAAGGCGCATCTCCTCAATTTTTCCCGGGACTCAAACTATCCCTATATTTAGCATTATTTCATCTAAGTTTTATTTTTCAAGTGCATTCGGGTAATTTCGTAATTCGGGAAATTCCGAAAACTACAAATTTCTACTAAACGCGGCATTTTAATGCGCGCTAGCAACAGTCCTCTTGACGCTCATTTAACTGGCCCCCCGCATCCGTCAGCTCAGAACGCCATCGATTGAATCACGTGAGTTGCGCGCCATTTTTGTGAGCGAGTGCGATTTCCCGCGTTTTTGATCTTTCGGAATTAGCCGCACATCAGTAAATCGGAATTTTGGTAAGTAAATGGTTTTAATCCTTTTGTATTTAATAGATTTTCGTTTTGACTCGACATCAAAACTCACCATTATATCATCTGGTTCCAGCGTTATGTTCTTAAGAATGTCTATAAAGTGACGGGAATCCTTCACAAAGGACGTTGTCTTACCCACAAGCGGCTGCAACACCGATGCAACGTGCTTGGCCAGATCGTAAGTAGGTGAGGCGATTTGACTTACAATCGGTCGCAAAGGGTCAGGGAACATATCACAGCAGTCAAAAATCGGCAAATAAACAAGTCTGCTATAGCCGAACATTTGTTGGAATCTGGACCAAACCACTGGATTGAGCTCCATAATCCAAAAGTCCTCTCCACAGAACGTCTTCGTCATAGCAGGAAACTACGGGAGGCTATTGAAATTAGGAAGCATAAGAATTTCAACCAGAACGAGGGACAGGGGATCTCGTCTTCGTGGAATCCAGTGATCAGCAAATGTAAGCGTGAAAATACTTGCATTTCCAAACCACCAGATGTCATGTCATGAGTGTTGTGTGTAGGCAAAGTGACAACCCTAGCGTGAATGTGCATAATCGAGCTGCGGGTAGTTCGAAAAACCCGCGCAGCTAGGAGATGCTGATACAATTCCTCGCCAGTCTGCCTGCGACCACGAGCGTTACGGCACGCTCGAAACGTCAGGTGAAATAATAAAAGTAAGTGTACGCGATTAAGTCCAGTTTTTGTCAAAATAATGAGTGAAAATCGTGTAAGTTTAAATCAGTAGATAATAAAGATATCGATAATTATTAATACATATGCTAATTGAAAATCCTCGATTACTAACTATAACAAAGATCTTAAGATAATAAAATTATGCGGATGTCATTTCAATAAAAAATAAGACAATTTTCTGTCAGTACCATTCATATGCTAGCTAGAGTAAGAATAATATATGAGGTGATATTCCGCTACGATTGCTACGAAGAAAATAAATAATATTTATTTTCAACACACCTGCTCGTAACGAGGTTTTTATTCCACCGCTTTTAGGCTCATAATCCTAGATATTAAACACGCGTGCATTTCACAATAATTATCGAACTAGTGGAATAATTTAATAATCCGATCAAGTGACGTTTGTACTCTAGTACCAAGTTGTATGTACGCAGAAGAATCGTTGTAATTTAGTCGGGTATTACCTTTATTTCTTTTAACTCTTTAGGAGTTTGCATTAAAAAAAAATTAAATTAAAGTAAATATACACAAAATTTACACATTTACAATAGAATATAAATTATACGATCCTAATTGTGAAAAGGATTCATTTCAACTTATTATATTACTCGTATAATACACAATAAATTATGTTTTAAACACGAATTGTCTATTAAATATTGGCTGTTTATCATAACCGCGCCTTTGCCTCAAGCTGCGCGCACATCCAAAAAAGAAAATTGCGCATAAACTTAACCTCAAATTATTGTTTATTTGTTAGAGATTTCTCGTTGTGTTTTATTAATTTAAACAAATTATATTTTAAGTGAATAAGAAGACAACTTTAGCGTTAATTTAACCTCTGGATATATTTCATAACAGTCATACATACTTGTAAAATGTTGTCATAAAAATCTAGTGAACAATACGTAAGAAAAAATACTATAATTTATTGGACAATAAATGTGAAGTGTTTTATTTTATGAAATATTTCAAAAAGAGTTCGAGATAGTCAATAACATCACAAAAAAAGGTTGGTTAAATCTAATTATCTTAGGTGCGTAAGTACCTGTAAAAATTCTAACAATTGATGTTTTTATCAAACGTTATTATTTACACTATTCTGTTATTTCCTCTCAAGTGTGTTGAAAAACGTCGTATGAAACGCGTGTGCTTGATCATTACATCAGCTCAGCTTCCTTATGCGCACTCACATGCGTTCGTGCGCACAATATCGCTTCGTATGTAATGATCAACGTAGCACACTTGTATCATAATGTACTATTATGTTGACTAACATCTAGATGTTGACAGTAACATCAATAGAATATTTTGCTACATCACTTTAGTACTGGTGCTCCAAAGTAGCACACGCATAAGTAGAAATCGGTCAACTCACAAATTCACTAATGTTTCCGGTGTCTGTATGTGATGAAGAACAAGCATGCTAATTTTCAAACGGTTCCCTGACATTTGTTTTCTTCGCTCTCGTACAGGGCGCCAGTCCAACCAGGAGGGATGGCATTAAATTTTTGTTATATAACCAGCATACATTCTTTCAGGCAACGCTGTTTCAATCGGTTGCCTCGCGATAAAAAATTTTTCACACAAAAGTTAGAGGGGGGGACACATTTTTTTTTACTTCTGGAGCGATTATTTCCGAAAATATTTACATTATCAAAAAAATATTTTAGTAAACCCCTACTCATTTTTAAATAACTATCCAACAATATATCACACGTCAGGGTTGAAATGAAAAAAAAATCACTCCCCACTTTACGTATAGGGAGGTACCCTAATTAAAAAAAAAACCCTTTTTATTTTACCACTTTGTCGGCGTGATTGATATACATATTAGTACCAAATTTCAGCTTTCTAGTGCTAACGGTCGACATGGCGAAACTATAAGGGTTCCTAGTTGACTACGGAACCCTAAAAACGGTAGACAAAGGCCAGCATTACAACAACCGATTTTACTATGATAAGTTTTTATCTGTGGCAGTAACATAATTTTAACATTACATGCTCAAATATTGTTAAGTTATGAGTTTCATATTTGGAACATCGACGTAATGAAAATCCAGCCCTCCTCCCCGACCATCCGCACAATCGAGTTGGCCATGGCGGTGCAATGCCGGTCATTCTAATGGTTTCCAAACACGTAATTTAGGATTTATAATATGTGTGTAGATAAAGCAGTGTATGCAACTGTACGTAATCAGGCCTTAAAACACTCGTGTGATCTTATTATGAAACTCGCCTGCGGCTCTTTTCATAAAACCACACTCGTATTTTAAGGACCCTTATTACGTAACAGTTGCATAAACTACTATTGTGATACTTGTATCATTAAAGTTTGAGAACCACTAACTTCATGTCGGATAATTCCGAACTAAAAGTTTGTTAAACACCTGTTTAGGTACTTCTATAGGCACAATCGAAAAAAAAGAGAGGGAGGCTAAATCCGATCGAAAAGCGATATATGTGCTTTATGTTTCAAGCAAATAGGACGTAATTTAATTGTATTCGGATTTACCCGAGATAATTCGGAATTGCACTTTTATAACTAAAATAAATTATAGATTTGTAACACATATATCTAATAAATCGAAATTTATTTATGAAAGTCCTTGACAAGGAATACATGATTAGTCCATCCAGTAAATGCGTTTTTCATTAAAGGTCTCAAAAAATGTACCTATACCGGATGATTCACGAATAAACGTACATACCAGCAACTAGTGCAAAAGTTTCGTAATTATCCGAATGCACCTTACTTAGATTCTGATTCTCTACTATGTTATGGCAATACCGAGCACCGCACCGCGCCAGAACGCTTCGCTTCGACGGGACGCTTGGGGAGGGGAGGGAAGACGCGCTGAGCTGAAGCGCCATTTTGTTTGCATTCGGAACGAACGAGCCGTTTGCGACGCTTGCGCGTGCAAAGAGTATCGGGCGTTATTAATTTATTATTAAGTAAGTAATGTTTTTGTACACTTATTTAACATTATTTGTATTCATTAAGTATATGCGTAATCAAGAATCGTGCTCGTGTTACAGGTAAAATATATATCGTGTCTCCCGTGCTCTGAACTGGACCGAGTGTTCGCTGTGCTGTGATCCCAGGATTCCCAGGAGCCGCTATTGGAAGCTTGGGGCCAATATCGTGTCTGTGTTATGTGGTCTGAATAATATCGAATATAAGCAAACTACATTGAATCGGTAAGTACCTACTTAGTCATACTTAACACGGGGAGGAATATATACAGCCTTGGCCAGAAGTGTGTTGAGCACCCTTGCGATTTTCATACAAAACTCGAAAGTTTAGACCGGCGTTTTTATCTTTTTCGAAGCTATTTTATCAATTAATTCAAACTGAACATGCATGTTTTGTTGAAGTGAGTAGTAACTGCATAGAATATTTGCAATTTTTCGCACCGACCTAAATTCGCATTTTTGAGACCTCCACTTTTCATATTTGATAGGTACCTTGAAAGTGTTATTAAGTGAAGTTTTCTAAATATATCAATAAAATATAACATTTTACGTCATCGTACATTGTTATGATAGGGAATTAATACTTAACATCAAAATTGTAAACAAAAAAGAGCTATGCTCAACACTTCTGGCCAAGGCTGTAGGTACTCAAGTGTTCATAGCAGTCAAGTCAACCTATAGGTAACCTCATTCTACTAACTAATCGCGGACGGACAGTAATAAGTACCTAGTAAAATGCCGCCATGTTATAGCATATTTAACATGGCTTATTATGACATGTCGTCACTTGTTTTAACCGGGCGGCCTTGCTCATGTTTTTTGTTTGAAAGTTTTACTACTCAGCTAAATGAGTGTACGCTATTACGCTCTGCTATTAATATGAAATCTGAAGTTCCATATTTTTCGTGGTTTACTTACAGCGCGGGCAGCGTACAATACGTACAGTAATTACAGCGTACAATAATTGGACGTCGCACCGCGCCTCGTTATCCAGTGTGGCGAAATCTATCTTGTAAATTGAATGTAAGTTTTAAATTCAACACAACTTCTCTATAGTTTTCTATTACACTTACTTACCTACCCTAGCAATTTCTGTCTGAACCGTGTTCAAGTAGTGTTAGCTTTTAAGGATATGTTTCATGTGTGCTCCGTCAGACTGGCGCGTTTTGTTAGTGTTAGCGTTATGATGATTGGAAAAAGACCATTGATTTATACAAAAAGGGAGATACGGTACCAGGCGCTCGATTGTGTGCCATCAAATATAGGTTCCGGGACCTATATTGAATTAGTCGTGTGGCAGAGTCTCTCAGTCACACTTTGTGCAATGCGCAAAATATGGAGGTCTCGCTTGCATACCCGTGTTAACTATATAGGTTTATCTCTTTTGCCCATGATACACATGCATTACATGCATTATAGCGGTGTGTAGCATTTTACAAGTGTGCAGGTGCTGGATCACATTTCAGTTTTGTTAACTATCAACGTCACTCATCTTCCTTTTTGTTTATGTCTATGAATAAGACACATGTTTATCAATATCGTATTGTTTAGGATAAGAAAAAGTAATTGACAAATAAATACACAGCTAACCTCCACTTAGCCCTTTCTTACATATTTAGTTTACTTTGTATTTGGGTTTATATAAATATATCTATTTCAGATGGAAGATGAAAATGCGTCGTTGTCAGTGTCGAAGCTACTCATTTCTTGGGGGATGGATTTAAAAATAATACAGAAGTTCGAAGGTACATATTTTCAATTTTTTACCTTTTATTTATTTTTTACTTAACGGCCGCTTATTCAAATTTAAATACCAAATTTTATTTTAGGTAATCAGTGATCCAAATTATTGTTAGTATTAAGTAATGACTTAAAAGTAAAGTAGATGCTTAATTAAAACTTAAACTGGTTTTTACAATTCTGATCAAATCAAATATAATAGGGCAGTCATATCTATCCGCTACCTATTTTAGTATGATATTGTTACTGCCCCGCAATCTGCTGAAAGGTCTGCGCCCACTATTTTAGAACGGTGTCTGTACGGGGAGCGAACGGCCATGATACGGGCTATAAACTGGGTATGAACAGGCATATCATATGGGTATCTTAGGGGCATAGACCGGTGTTAATGAACGGAATAGTGGGCACAGTCTTAGGAAACCTTCCCTGAATTTTTTATTCCGGCTTGAAAAGCCACAAATTTTATCTTTCACATGCGTTTTTTTTATGTCAATCGATTCCATTCCTATCCAATATCAATAGTTTCCTAGGGAACACAATTGATGGAAAAATGTGAATAAAATTTCACTTTTTCTCCATAGTGTAAGGAAAATGTTTTTTTTTTCATTTGTGAGCTTTTAGTACTTATCCGTAAGTTGGCTCCTACAAAATTATTGATACTGGATAGCAATGGAATCGATTGGCATACAAAATAGCATGTGAGAAATTTAAGTTTTCATTATCATACAAATTGTATGGGACATGTTTTCCTCGATTTGTGGCTTTTATAACCGGCAGTTTTTTTTTGGTCCATTACAAGCTTTTGATCCCAGATAGCATTCGGGGTCGATTGGCATATTTTTTTATTGTCAAAAATGACATTTTCCTCGCACCCTGAATTGGACTAAGAGCTGGCCACGTCAGATATGACATAATAATGAGAACAACGAAACCCGTCTTGTAAGATTCCAATACTATCCTTATTGCCTGATCCGGGCATCTGGCAGGTTTTAATGGGTGGAGGTCAGAGTGACAGACTAGTAAATTTTTTAAGTTAGAAGAAAAATAATACCAAAATAGTTAAAAACTGCCGAAGTTGTCTTATTTATAGAGGACGGGGCCTATATTTTAACATTAGAACAAAAAATGCCTATTATTTCGGAAACAGAAACAGTAGGCGACAAACTATGAATTACATTTTTTGACGTCCACCACTTTACAGCTGCCAGATGACCGGATCTAAAATAAGCATAGTATAGCAAACTAAGGGTTTCGTCGCTCTCATTATTGACTCATATCTGACGGGACTAGCTCTCCGTCTATATTAACATTGGCGTATCTAGAGATATCTTCCAGGGGGGGCCTGGCCCCTGCCATGTTGAGATACATTGGGATTGGGAGCCCAATTTACCCGAATGAAGTCTAGACTATCTGAAGTGGTCAGTGACAGAATGTGGTGAATGGCGTGGTGTATCATAGTTATATGACAAAATAATTTAAAATTATAAAATCATGTTCATTGTTCATGCCTTACTTTAAGTGCCTCCCAATTTTTTTTAGTGCTCGTATCAGGCTCACAAGATGATTTAATAACCAACATAAAATAGTGAGCTCGTAGGTGTAGAGCATTTTTAGGGTTCCGTAGCCAAATGGACAAAAACAGAACCCTTATGGATTCGTCATATCAGTCTGTCTGTCCGTCCGTATGGCACAGCCATTTTACACGGAAGCTATACGACGTATCTGAATAAAATTTACACATAAGGTGTATTTTGTATGCCGCTATTTAAATATGTAGTTAAATTAAAAAACAAAAAATATTTTTGTTACCTTAAGTTTTCATATTTTATAGGTACCTTGAAATTGTTATTAAGTGAAGTTTTCTAGATAGCAGAGCTGAAATTGAAAAAATTGTGCGCATCGAGAAAAAGTTGTGAACTTTTGACGATGGATAGAGTGCCCCACGATGAATATTTTTTAGTATTGGAGGTTCGTAAAATTTTTGGACCTTCACATCAAAATCAGGGGTCCCGTGCAATATGTTCTTACTCTCTGCTGGTTAAGCCTGCTAGAGGTTGTGTAGTAGGTATACATATAACGTTCTAGAAAATAAATTTTTTTTGAGTGTTTTTCCTCTCCGCAGAACTTTTTTAAATATGGATTTTTACTTTTTTAATATCAAAAATGAATTCTGCATGTCTGTTTTATAAGGAAACGATACCACACAACCACTAGCAGCCTTAACCAGAGAGTAAAAACATATTGCACGGGACCCCTGATTTTGACTTGAAGGTCCAAAAATTTTACGGACCTCCAATACTAAAAAATGTTCATCGTGGGGCACTCTATTTATCGTCAAACGTTCACAACTTTTTCTCGATGCGCGCAATTTTTTTCACTTTTGTACTGAGCGGAAACCCTACTAAGATATATAAAAAAAATATAACATTTTACGTCATCGTACATTGTTATGATAGGGAAATAATACTTAACATCAAAATCGTAAACAAAAAACTGCTATGCTCAACACTACTGGCCAAGGCTGTATTTATGTCCAACAATAATCAAAATTGTTCCGATTTTGTTCAAAACTACTAATGATGCCTTTTATCATGGTACCGGCTTAATAAAGCGCGCCAATGTTCCGCAGCCAATCGCGTGCGCTCGCTAGTCGTATTGCGTTATGGCGCCAAATTCAAATCTCCGTCAATTGTTTCGTATTTACTTCAAGTTATAAAACAAAACGAAAACTGAAATTAAGTAGATACGGAATGTACTATACAGGGTGGGGCCTGTAACTAAAGCAAAAAATTAAAACGTAGATTCTAGTCCTCAAACTAGACAACTTTTGTGTAGCAACTTTTTAAAATCATAAAGTTTTTAGATTGTTCTTTTTTCTAACAAAGTAAATAGTATTTTCAATGTACTTAAAACTCCATCTAATTGACATCGCCTGTCAGTCTAGTCACTCTACAGACATAATCAATTTCATAGTACATTGCGTGTTCGAATTAACTTTAAAATGTAATAAAATTCAAACCGCAAGTTTTTTTTCAAAGTCGTCAAACAAACGTTGCGTAGAAAAGAAGAAGAATGTACATTTTAATTTTTTGCTTTAGTTACAGGCCCCACCCTATATACATAGGTTATAGTGAATCGGCGGTTGTAGGATAGGTGATTTATTTTGACAGTATTTTTGTGAATTTCAAACCGGTAACCCAACATCTTGGGGTGGGCACCAGACTATTCTGGGGTGGGCACGGCCCACCCGGCCCCCCCTCTATATACGCCTATGTCTATATATGTTTTCCAAAATCTGTAAGCGCCAATCTTCATTGATTTGAAATCGAGGGAAGGTCTTCTTAAACCTTTCACGTAGCAGCAAGGGATCTGGTAGCTGCCCTCACTGACCCAATAAGAAAATCCATACTGTATACGTATCATCGTCTACTACCCACAACATAAGGTTTTATTATTGAGCTTGCTATGGGACTAGGTCGATTTGTGTAAGAGTGTCCCATAATATTTATTTATTATTTATTTAGGTATGTACAACCAGCATGTGAGTGAGTGAAGGCTGATTTACATTGATACAGTACCTGTATCCAGCGTCACTCAATTCCAGCCAGTGGCGGCCAGCCAGACACTGAATTGAAAAAATAGGAACATGCTCTCCGATCCAGCGCTGCATACTGGACGCCATTGTTGGCCGTTAATTTCAATTAGAATTGAAAATTGATCAATAAGATTGAAGATTAATTCCGTAACTAATCAATTACACTGACATCAATTTTTACTAACGTTAGTTCGCATTGATTTTGTGACGTCGTCAATTACACTAACCGTCAATTAGAATTAACCTATTAGTTACACTAACGTCTCGAAAATTTAATAAGAATTACAGTTAATTAGATTAACGTTAGTATAACTAAATTAATCCTGTCTTACACTAATAATTAATTTTAAAACTGCATCTCTGGTTCGGAAGTCGGGACCAATATCACAAGATGGAGCTCATGCTGGACCCTAGGGCCATCTCGGGTTTGGCGCATCATAGACTCATGCTGTTTGGGCTCATTCGACTTGTACTGATGAGCAGATGGTACCGGTATCAAAATCTGGAGCTCATGCTGGACCCTGGGGATCCCTACTGGATCTCGGGTTTGGCGCATCATAGACTCATGCTGTTTGGGCTCATTCGACTTGTACTGATGAGCAGATGGTACCGGTATCAAAATCTGGAGCTCATGCTGGACCCTGGGGATCCCTACTGGATCTCGGGTTTGGCGCATCATAGACTCATGCTGTTTGGGCTCATTCGACTTGTACTGATGAGCAGATGGTACCGGTATCAAAATCTGCAGCTCCTTTTTACATTTACTTTCTTAGTAAAAGTGAAAGTGAAAGTCAAACTCAAAGTGAAAGTCAAAGTGAAAGTGAAAGTAAAAGTTAAAATAAAAAGGAGCTATACCGGTACCATCTGCTCATCAGTACAGGTCGAATGAGCCCAAATAGCATGAGACTATGATGCGCCAAACCCGAGATCCAGTAGGGATCCCCAGGGTCCAGCATGAGCTCCATCCAGTGACGCTGGGCCGGATCCAGCTACTGTATCAATGTAAATCAGCCTTAAGAGTTTTGACATTGTTTTGGATGACCATATATTTATTATACTAATACTAACATTACTAACAAAAAAAATCTGATATGAAATATCTGTTTTTACATTTCGAAGCTAATCTGATGCTTAAACCGGAAGAGCTCCACAATATGAAATCAGCATGTTTGGGCTCATTGGAATCCTCTCTTTAAGTAGTTGAAGATGGTGTTGAAAAATGTATAGTAAGCAAAGAAGCCTTATACCAAAAAGGACATTTTGGATAAAAAGTTTTTATGGGTTTATTTTACCCTTGACTGTACAATATAGTAAAATTAATATTTATTTCAGAAGAAAATGTGGACATAGAGGCACTTCAGAATCTTTTACTAGATGATTTAAGATTTCTTATACCATCTGTTGGCTATAGAACTAAATTTCGGGTGTGCTGGTTGGCGTGGAAAGAAAAATTGCATGCGGTAAATTAATATGATATTAATAACAAGATTCGTTACAAAATAATTTAACATTAATATGTGAGGGTATAATGCAAGGGTTTCCAAACTTTTTTACCCAAGGACCACGCCTGGCACCCGGTTCCTCTATGCGAGCCGGATTGTATGGAATTTAGCTCTATCTCCGGTCCGGATCTCTCACCGTAGGTTGTCTCGGGCCGCAGTTTGGAAATCCCTGGATAATACATGCAGAGCGTTGATGGCCTAGGTCTGTCTAATCCAAAGGGCGCGGGCTCATGCCCCGGCTTCTACCAATAAATTTCTTTGAACATGTGTACATGACGCAAGTGCCTGGCAGATATGACTTTTTTCTTATTGAATTGAAGGTGCAGAACCCTTCATATATGCGTGGTTCAACACGCACGTGGCCGGTTTTTAACCGACTTCAAGATTTCAAAAGAGGAGGTTCTCAATTCGGTGTGTATGTTTTTTTTGTGTTTGTTACTATCCATAACTCTGTCATCTCTGAACCGATTTTGAAAATTATTTTTTTGATTGTAAGTATAATAAATATCATTTGGGGTGTCTGGGGTTTTTAGTGGCTCAAGTAACACGTTGTATATACAGATTGGTCCCGTTTTTGTCAAAACGTAGTTCTGATGATGGGATCCATGAGGAATCGAGGGAATTACTCAAATCTTAAAGGCATGCACATAGTAATTTTTGTATTTTTATTAACAAATCAAGCATTTTCATTCAAAAGAGTGACACTTGATGAAGTGGAACTGCTGATGATGATCAGAACGGAACTCTTCAATGACGCATGTTTTACATTTGCCGATTTGTACTCTCCGCTGTGTTTGTTAAGCAAGTTATTTCATTGTATGGAGTCAGAGTCTACCATCTACAATAATCCTTCATCGGCTTCCCCCATTGACGTCTTTTTTCTTAAAAATTATTAACTTTAATTCGAAACCTTTCAAAACGCATTAAAGCATGCATATGAATATTATTAATGAAAATTTCGAAACCAAAGGTTTAATAAGTGGCCTTGCCTATGGATGATAAATTTGGACGGAATGTCTTCAAAAAACTAACTAGCTAATGAACTACTTATGAAGAATATGTAAACAGTTATTCATAACTGTAAACGTTTCTAAAGTCAGTGTCATTAGAAAAGTAAAATGATGTAAACAAACACATTTACCTTCATTGCTTCGAAATTACGCACTTTTAATGAATAGTCATGGTTTCATTGTCAAATTATACTCATACTCGTAAACTTGTTATTTACATTAATTTTTAGTAAAAATATCTACTTATATTTGTCATGTGTTAAAGGTTTTTTTTTCTAGAAATTCAGCCATATGTGTTTACCGTACTTTACTTTTCTATTGACACTGACCTTATGTGATCTAGATGTACAAGATTCTATGTAACATGTTTCAGTTAGAGGACGAGACTTCATGCGCGACTACGACTTCCGCAGCTCCTTCGACTCCTGCAAGTTCTGCGACTTCCTGTACTTCTCCGAGTTCCGCGGCAAATAAAGCACGCAGCATACATTTAACAAAAAGCCTACAAAACACGAGGTGTGTTTCGTGATGTGTTCTATCTTACCACTATGATATGATAAAAATAACAAAATTACAAAAACTGTTTAAAAGCGACCCAAAGATTAGTTTGCAAAACTTTATGTAACTCCCACCTAGCGTCTTTCTAGCGTCAACGCAACGCGGCGACGACGTGATGTGACTAATTTGTAAGGCTAAAAGACGTCGCGTCGTCGCCGCGTCGGCGCTGGTAAGACGCCGACGCTCGATTAGCGTCGCGTCGACGTTACGCCAACGCAGTGCCAACGCCGCATGTCGACGCTCGAAACACGCTTATGTGGGGTCAGCCTAAAGGTATACAAGTTGGAACCCGACTGCAGACCGCAGCAGCAGACGCTATGTTGACGAGCGATATGTTGTCGCGTCACCCGACTGCAGACGGCAGCGCGGTACCGGCACTACATCTGTTGTCGGGCGACGTGTCTTTTAGATACACTCGCCACGAGAGTTGAAGTCACACACAAAATAACATGTCTAGTATTCTTTTTTGTACACAAACATTTTTTTAGAATTCTGTTAAGAATATGTTTTTAGAAAAATATACCAGATTTTTATAAAATAAGTCACCCGTATTGTATATTGCATTCCCTGCAGACTATTTATTGCAGACCCTGGGTCCATAAAAATAAAATACAAATAAATGAAATAAAATAATTGTCTAATATACTACATTTACATTCACTCATTCGTCCCATTCATTGAAGTTATTTTTTGCAGTTAGTACTTATAGGCTGTGTGTGTTATCAATTTATCATTCATACAACTAAAACACTCATTTGATGACAATGTTTTGTGAAAATGTTATTCAAAACGTGTCATTTATTACAGATATTCCCTAACGGACAACAATGCAGAAGATACGTGTGAAAGCAGCAATCCCTTAAAACGGCTTCTAAATAGAAATATTCGCTTTAAGTCGCTACTAGCTAGCACACGTTTAACTAAAGCGGAAAGATGTTCATTAGCTAGATGCATAATATCTCATCTTATTGAGACGACCCCAGGGGCGATATTAAAGCCACAACAAATAGAACAGTGGGCTCAATACGTGATAGAATTGTTCCCAGAAGAAGAAAAAAAATTTTACTATTTTTCCGTGGGAAATAATTCATCATCCAATGAATCCTCGGGTAGTCGCCAGCTACCTTCAAAAAGTAGGCGTTATTATGGTTGCCTATGGGATAACTGGAATAACGAGCGCAAGAAGCTGCGTTCCAAAAGCGTAATACCGTTTGTTACGAGTAAAAAATCTTTGACCACAAAAGATTTCGCTACATTAGGTATGTATGATTAGTTTAAAAACTATCGAATTGAAGTAGAACTAACATGATATTATATTTTTGAACAGTTTACGAGAGAGGCCAACTCCCAATTTCCCGTTGTCTTCAATTTTTTTTAAAATTTTGATTCTCTTACAGATGCAGATCAAGTATATGACAGAGAACAATCCCTAAAAATTGTCGAAGATTTTCAAGGTGACGATATCACTGAATACCTTCAAGAGGCTTGGAAGAAAAGTAGGCAGCAGCGTCGTGATTTTTTAGAAAAACAAGAACACACTGAAGAATATTTGAAGAAGTTTCCTGTATTGAAAAATCAAAAAATAGCATCACATTTGATCGAAATAGATTTCAGAGAATGTTCATCATTAATAAACTCTGATATCGCTTTGGCTGAAGAGTTACAAAAACATGAACAAGTGGTGATAACTAAAGCAAAACAAATATATTCAAAGTTGAGAGACAAGACCCAGAAGGCCATACTAGATAACATATTCAAATGTATAGAATCAGGTTCGTTTTTTATATTTTATTAGCAAAATTGTAATCTTTTTGGCTGCGTAAATGCGTTTTAGTTCATTTCTTCTTTCTTTATTAATCTAAACGTTTATTTATAATGAAATACAATTGGACGTCATTTAGCGAGAAGGATCCATCCTCAAAAAATTGTCATTGAAACAAATGACTACAATATTAACAAAGTTAAAATTTTATTGACAGATTTTTGTGGACTGGATCCTTTTCCCTAAACTACGTCCAATTGCATTAGAATTGTGTAAAAGCATTGTTGGTGTCTTAACCGCATACTAAGTACTTACAAAAAACTAAAATGTTTAATATGTTCATTAGCTCTAGTTATTGAGTACGTAACATTTGATTATTTGTTTTAGGCAATGAGACTGTAGCGGCGCTCCTGCTTTTGCCATTTTTATTTTCTTCGGGT
This sequence comes from Pammene aurita, assembly GCA_947086415.1. NCBI lineage: Eukaryota > Metazoa > Arthropoda > Insecta > Lepidoptera > Tortricidae > Pammene > Pammene aurita. The sequence continues at coordinate 13,406,345 of OX352304.1, forward strand.
GGAAAAGTTAACGCTAAAGGCCAGAAAGCATCGAGAGCGGAAGCAGCTAGACAATTTATATTACTTTGTAACTCTTTAGCCGACGGAGAAGAAATTATACTGCAACAACGAAAACAAAGTAAGAAGCAGTCTATTCAACCCCTAGTTATTGCGCTCGGTAATAATTGGTCAGCAGTAACGAGTGCTTACGTTTACGTCGATCAACCTTTATACAGGTTCAATAACATTTTAGATGCTGTTCAAACGTGCTTTAAAGTATTTTTTGCTTTTGACTTAAAATATCCGCTGGAGTGTGAACACGTGTGGCTTTTCATTCAAAGGGGTTTTTTTAAAATTTGTTTGCCAGATGATAAGACCATACTAGGGGTGAATCAAATTTTGCATGAACTGAATATTTCCACTGTGTAAGATTTCGTCATGTTGACTTGCTACTACTGCGAAATTAAATCCACTTTTTTACCCGAGTTAATTAAGCATTTGAGGTTACCTTGTGAAAAGATAATCGGTAGACGAAATTTTCTTTTTCTCAAATAATTTTACTAGACTGGTAACTAATAGTAGCACACTTATATAAATATTAGTGCGGTTTGGCTGAATACATGTATTACTTCGTTATTTGGAATTAAAAAAAATACTTCTTACAAATATTCCTGTTTTGCTTTAAGTATTATAAAATACCTATACAGGATGGATTTTCTTTTTGGGTCAGTGAGGGCAGCTACCAGATCCCGTGCTGCTACGTGAAAATGGCCTTAGAAGACCTTCCCTCGATTGCAAATTAATGAAGATTGGCGTTTACAGATTTTGGGAAAAACATTACAGGGTGAAGAAAAAGGTAATTTTTGACAAACTTTTTTTTTTATGCCAACCAGTTCCATTCCTATCCAGGATCAAAAGCTAGTAAGGGACCAAAAAAAATTCCGACTGGAAAAGCCACAAATCGAGGAAAACTTTTCCCATACAATTTGTATCAAATTGAAAACTTTTATTCTTCACATGCTATTTTTTATGACAGTCAATTTCCTATCCAGTATCAATAGTTTTTTACGCGTCTTAAAGAAAACTTTTTCCATACATTTACCATGGATAAAATGAAATGTGTTGATGTGTACTGTTATGTCTTCATACAGTATTTTGGTCCTTAAACTTAACAAGATTGATTGGCAAGATAGAAAAATGTGAAAAATTGTGTTAATTTGTGGCTTTTTGTATTACCGTAAGTTGACCCCTAGGAAACTATTGATACTGGATATGGAATCGATTGGCATAAAATAGCATGTGAAAAATGAAAGTTTTTATTTTCATTCAAATTGTATGGGAAAAGTTTTCCTCGGTTTGTAGCTTTGCCAGTCGGAAATTTATTTTGATCCTGGATAGGAATGGGACTGATTGGCATAAAAAAAAAGTTTGTCAAACATTACCTTTTTCTTTAAACCTGTAAACGCGAATCTTCATTGA